>JABUQX010080280.1:27500-31683 GCA_015478945.1 Trachelipus rathkii
AGATTTTTTCGAACATACTCATCTTAACTTTCCGTGATAGATCCCCCCCTTTCCATATTTCTCTCAGACCACTCAAAGCCCTCATTCCTTCACCAATTCTATGTTCTATCTCCTCCTTCATCCCTCCCCCCTTACCCAACTCCATCCCTAAGTATCTAAAAATCTTTACTTCTTCCAATACTACCCCCCCTACTCTAACCTCCAACCCCTCCCCCTCCTCACCTTCCTCCTCCTCAAACACTAACACTTTACTCTTACCTGGATTTATTTTAAGCCCCTTTTGTCCACACACTCTCTCAAACTCCCTCACCAAATACCTCAGCCCTTCCGCGTTCTTCGCCACTAGGGCAGTATCATCCGCAAACAGTATCATGTTCACTTCCCTTCTATCATTCCCATTCATCAATTCCACCCCCCCCCCTCCCTCACCATTCCTCTGCACACACTCTCCATAAACAAATTGAATAGCCATGGCGACATTACACACCCCTGCCTCAATCCACACACCGTCCCAAACATCTCACTCTCCCCTCCTAACACTCTCACACACATTCTGCTATTCTTATAAAAAGCCCTAATACCTTTCCCTAAATTACCCCCCACCCCATTTTCCTCCAACACCCTCCACATTTCACCCCTATTCACTCTATCATATGCTTTCTCTAAATCTAAAAAACATCCATACACTTTCCCTTTTCTCTCAATACTTTTCTCTACAAGCATCTTTAGTGTGAACACTTGGTCCACACACCCTCTTCCCTCCCTAAATCCTCCTTGTTCTTCCCCCACTCTCCCCTCCGTTAAACCTCTTACTCTCTCAATCAATATTCTTCCGTACACTTTTCCTACCACACTTAAAAGACATATACCTCTATAATTCCCACATTCCATCCTATCCCCTTTCCCCTTATACAGGGGAACCAAACAACCATCCTCCCAATCCTGTGGTACCTCCCCACTCCTCCAACATATGTTATATAACCTATACAACCATTCCTCCACCCCTTTACCTCCCTTCTGCAACAAAATCCATTCTCACCCCATCCAAGCCTGCAGACTTCCCTTTTTTTCCTTTATTCACAGCCCTAATAATTTCCTCCATTTGAATTTCATCCTCCCCCTCCCTCCCCACTTCATTTCCCCTCCTCACCTCTTGCTTATCTTTCTCCCCTACCTCACCCACTTCATTCAATAGTCCACTAAAATACTCCCCCCACCTCTTCCTCACCCTATCCTCTCCTCCTATCCACTCCCCATCTCCTCCCTTAATCCTCTCCCCCAACCCCTCCTTCCTCTTCCTTTTTTTATTAACCTCTTTCCAGAACATCTTACTCCCCGATTCAAAATTTTCCGTCACTTTTCTACACCATTCCTCTTTTGCTCTTCTCTTCGCCCTCTCCACCGCCCTCTTTGCTTCCACTCTAACCCTTCTATATTCCTCCCAACTATCTTCTCCCCTACCTCCCAACCATTTCACATAAGCCTCCTTTTTCCTTTTCACCACTCACCCTCTCGAACACACCTATCTCCTCCACTTTCTCACACCTCTCACATATATATATATATATATATATATATATATATATATATATATATATATATATATATATATATATATATATATATATATATATATATATATATATATATATATATATATATTTTATTCGCGAGTGAATATTGCTTGCGCGGGGCGGCCCGGGCGAATGCACAAATATTGCGCCTGCGGGCGCACGCGGCGGACGGGGACGCGGCGGGACGCACCAGCGGGTGCGGGGTTGGCTGCCTTTGCGGGTGGGGCTCATGCTGAGCCCTGGTGGTTAGCTTATGAACTAGTGAATTATTATCTATTCTAGTGAAATTAATAATTATTCCTCAATGTAAGTATTTATTATAAATATGATATACACTTAGTAAAAATAAAACACTTTTAATACAAATCAGATAACTTGTGCACCACTTAACAGCTAAAATGACTATGATTTTAAAATGAGTTTGGGTCTAAAAGATAATAAAACACACCTGCTCAAATACAAGTTGAAAGAACAAAGTTAATTTTCAAAAGACGATAAAATAATTCTCGACCAATCACATACGAGGTCATATAGAGATAAGGATTACCCCGACCAATCACAAGTAAGGAAAACATTTCCTTTTTACCTGCTTAAAGGATCTTACCGATCCAGCATGTTTCAGTTGGAAATATATTTATAAAAATAATAATAACAATGATTCTTGTCTATACGGGAATTACCTTTTGACCTGGTATTAGGATTAAATTAGCCCGTCTACAAAAAAGCTTATCCTAAATTTAGGCCTAAATTTAGGCCTAACGTAGTTATTGCACCACATTTTACAGAAAAAGGTCAGTTTGAAATATATTTTGACCTGGAATTAGGCTTAATTCGCCCCGGGTTACAAAAAGGATTATCCTAAATTTAGGCCTAAAGTAGTTATTTCAACACATTTTACAGAAAGAGGTCAGTTTCGTATCTGTAAGGAGTGAGGGTAGTTGTGTTTTCTCGTGATGGATTGTCAATGTACATAGATAATAATAATAATAATAATAAAGAAAACCCGAATTATTTAAAAAACTTTGAAATATTTTTAGTTAACATCGAGTGAGTATAATATTAGTGTGAATAATTGTTATTTTTAAATAAGAACTTAGAAAGATTTTAATAAAATACATGTTATGTTAGCAGAGAAGAACTTATTTTGTTCTTTTTATACTTATTACATGGCTAAAGATGATGTAAAACAGTAAGTCAATAGAACAAAACGTGGCATAGCTTGGTGTAGAGGGGTGCTAGGGGCTGACCTTACTGATTTACTGATTTATTGCTTTAAGGTACGTAAAATATATGTTTTTAATAAAATTTCATAAAATTTTAGTAAAAGTTATTTTAAAACTTGATAGTTATAAAATTTATAAACAAAAAGTATTAACAGTTAATAATAAATTCTTTGTTCAAAGATAATGATTGATTTATTATAGAAGTTTTAAGAAACTTTGAAATAATTTTAGTTATATTTGAATGAGTAATATAAATGTACGTGTTTAATTAAAACATAAAATGTTTTAATAAATTATACGTTATATGTGTAAGTGAGTGTGCGTGGGTGTGTGTGTGTGTGTGTGTGTGTGTGTGTGTGTCCGCAAATGGAAATAAGTTAGGACAGATCCATACAGGTCAGATACCTACATGACCTCATGTTAGCACAGATACCTACCAAAGGCTAGGCATCTGTGTGTGCGTGTAAGTAAATCTGTGTGAGTGTAAGTAAATCTGTGTGTGAGTGTAAGTGTAAATGTAAGTGTCTATGGATAAATGTAAGTGTCATAGTGAATGTGTGTATAAGTATCATAGTGAATGTGTGTATAAGTATCATAGTGAATGTGTGTATAAGTGTAAGTGTGTGTGTGACCGCATGTGTATAAGTGTAAATGTAAGTGTCTATGGGTAAATGTAAGTGTCATAGTGAATGTGTGTATAAGTATAAGTGTCATAGTGAATGTGTGTATATGAGTGTAGTGTGTGTGTGTGTGTGTGTGTGTGTGTGTGTGTGTGTGTGTGTGTGTGTGTGTGTGTGTGTGTGTGTGTGTGTGTGCGCACGCTCACGTGTGTGGGTGTGTTCTAAATAATAATAACAATAGGCATGAAATAAATAACACTAAGTATAATAAAAATAATAAAAATAAAATAATAAAAATAATAAAAATAATAATAAAAATAAATAAAAATAATAATAAAAATAAATAAAAAGTATTAAAACAAAATAAAAAACATAATGTTAATAAATATATGAGTTAAAGCAGTAAAGCAGAAAGTTAAAACAGTAAAGCAGAAAGTTAAAGCAGTAAAGCAGAAAGTTAAAGCAGTAAAGCAGAAAGTTAAAGCAGTAAAACATGAGTTAAAGCAGTAAAGCAGTAAAACAAAAGCATACTAATCCCCCTAGGTGTTAGGTAACACCTCTATTGATTTACTGATTTACTGCTTTAAATTTGTAATGTTAATGAATATGTGAGTTAAAACAGTAAAACATATGAGTTAAAAACAGTAAAACATGAGTTAAAGCAGTAAAACATGATTAAAGCAGTAAAGCAGTAAGGCAGTAAAGCAGTAAAGCAGCCCACAGGTGTTAGGTAACACCTCCTATTGATTTACTGATTTACTGCTTT
>JABUQX010080281.1:0-7500 GCA_015478945.1 Trachelipus rathkii
ATATTCTTCTATTAAAGATGTTTATTCAAGACCAGAATTTAGTACAAGAATCTTCGTCCAAATTTAATTAGTTTTTAGAAGAATTGAAAAAAACTTTTATACGTCTCGCCTTAGTTATGTGTTTTTTTTTACTTTTACTTTGCTCTAAGTGATTTCTTGACCTGCCACTCTGATGGGCTAGAATTGTATCGTTATTTTCTAACGACTAGGTTGGTATAAATTTAAGCATCAAACATTTTATTAATTTAGAACAGACTGTATTAAATATTTATTTATAGTTTCCTACACTGAATCAGAAATGTACAATATCAATATCCCATTAATTGTAATTATTATTACTTTATAGTTTAATGAGATTCTATTATTTAATTCATTTAATACAGTACTTTAAGCTGTTCATTTTAATTACTTTCAACTCTTTAATATTATTTATCAAAATATGTGATTAGACAAAGTGAAACAACTTGAAATAGTTTAAAGAAAGACTAGTACCATGTGTGGTATGTTTTAGGTTTATATGTATTTGAATTATTTGACAAGATTATCACAACACCTTATCAAATTGCACTGGTATTTCATTGAACTTGATATCATACAAAAAAAACAAAGAAGATATCTGAACAGAAATTGAATTAAGTTGCAACTCACCAACATTTATTGAGCAATTTATTTAATAGACCATAGTAAAAATGAAGACAGTGAAGCAAGGAGGACATCCTTAACTGCATTGATGATGAATACACAGTGGTGTTGGCTGCTTATGAGATAGAGGATACATTGGTATTCCCAAAAACAATTTCTCAAAAATCAATGCACAAGCTATCCTGCTGAAGTACTTTACTACTAGTAAAGATTTAAGAAATTTTGCTCTCATAATGTCAATATCATATTAATTTATTATTAATTAACATTATTTTTGTTACTTCATCTTTTAGTTTTACCATAACCTTTAACCCAGTCTTTCCCAAGGTTTTTCCAGAGTAAAACCAAGGTGATAAAATAAACCTTGCTAACCCTTATATTTATCTCTTCTGCAGTTAAGGGTATCCTCTTTGCTTCATTGTCTTCATTTCTATTTGGTCTGTCTATTAAATAAATAGCTCAATAAATGCTAGGGAGTTGCAACTTCATTAAATCTTCTCAATTTTTTCTGATATTTTTGTCTGCTATCAGGTTCAATCAAATGCTTTTACAGGTGTAGTCTGATATGGTGGTGTGGTCATTCTGTCAAAGAATTCAGACAAATAAAAAATTGCAAATAATTATAATACATTATACCTAATACGTGAGATACTAGTCTATCAGTTTCGTCTATGACTAATATCACTAGTATTCCATTTTCATCCAGAACTTAATATCATAGTTATTCTGTACAATAGTAATACTAGGATACCGCCATCTTAAGAGTTGAAAGATGTTGAAGAACTGAACTGTTGTAGCAATAATGCAATTCTACTATTTATATTACTAAGAGAAAACAGTCTATGAGTTACTTCTTCATCGAGCATTAGTATATAGGAACTTTTTTTCTCTGACAAAAGGTCAAATCATTTTCTGGCAGAATTTAAGTAAACACCTTTTTTTCACATCTCGCCATATCTCTTTTTAGTAACGAGCAATGTACCACAAACCTCACCACTTAAATGGGCCCAATGTTGACATTTCTTCTAAGCTTAAGTAAACTTTGGGCATCAATAAAATTTTATAAATTTAGTTATTAATGACTCATACCTGTATTAAATATTTGTTTTCCTACACCGCATCTGAAATGTACAGATAATATATTTACCTATTCATGGCCCTATAGTATTATTTAATAGCTTAATGAGCTTCTTATTTAATTAACTTAATATAAATACTTTAAAATGATTTTTATTTTTTTTATTTTTTTTTATTTATACAGTTGTCACCCAACCACTCAAGGGCAGAGCCCATTCAAGGAGGGGGTGTTGCACACTTCAGATATTCATCATAAACTAACGCAAACTACGCAGAGGAGCACAGACGCAGGCTTAAAGTAAAAGAGATTAAAACTTCAGTCAGAACACACAAGATGTTAGAGATTCCACAGAACAGAGGTAGCAGGAAAAGGAAGGAAGCACCGCAACGAACCAGCCTGAGTTACGAATATCAACACAAAACTCATGCGCCGACACAGTACCCCGCCCCCCTTGTGTTACGAGTGCGTCGTAAAAAGGTGGTGGTACGCGAGTGAATAAGCTCCCTGGATCAACCATGCCGCTGGCGTCCATGTTATAAGGAATAGAGTATATAAGCAACAAAACATCGCGCCGCAAAGAATAGAGGGCAAGTGAACCTGGAAATTGGCAGACAGTTTTATAAGAGCCTTTTGGCCTTGTGACTCGATCCATATCCAAAAGCCGGGTGAACCTAGCCCCCCAGATTGAGAAGCACTACTCCATACAAATGGCTGGATGGAAGACCCTTGTTATAGTGGAGTAATTTGAGAAAGGAGGAAAAAAAGTCTCGCAAACTAAACAGAACTCCCAGTTTTCTTGAGGCCACCCTAGCAACGTTGTGATGTGAGGTTTCAAAAGACATTTTTTTGTTTATGTTATAGGCCTAAGTATGTTATTTGGCCAAGCAGGAGAGACGAGAGATACCGTCGAAAGGAGATAGGAAGTTTAGAAGGTGTATTTTGGAAAAGAGATTTGTAGAAGTTGGGTTTAAGGAGAATTGAAATGGATTCACAAGTTGAGAAACAAACCCCAACCGGAAATATCTAATCCAATCAGCGAGAATAGAATCGGAAACGTTAAGAACGAGAGGAAGTTCTAGAAGTAAAAGAGGGAGCGAGAAATTGATGAGTTAGAATGAAAGGTCGAGTCTATCGCATACAGTGGATAGATTTAGATGTCCAGGTGAGAAGATCATTAAGAAAAGTAGGAAGAATAAAGTACTAGATAAGACAGAACCCTGAGGAACAAACACTATTGACAGAAAAAGAAGTCGCCCCATCAACAACGCCGATATTGAGCGATTTGAAAAGAAACTAGACATAAGTAAACAAGAGAAGGAGGAAACCCAAGGAGGGGAGCTTTGGAGAGCAGTGACGCGTGCCATACCCGGCAATGTCAAGATGCCTTGGATATGTTTTCAAACGCCCCAGTCAATCGCAACGGTCTCCCAAGTAGTTCCTGAGATACTGAAAAACCCAATACTTAATCAGTTTACGATAAGGATAGTTTAATATACATACAGTAGAAGACCTTCGAGCGCGCGAAGCCGTAATGACGCTGGCGAATCGAGAAAGAGTGAATGAGATTCCAAGACATGAATCTAAGAAATAAGAGTTGAGAAATGGTTTTCAAAAGATCTTGGATCAGAATACAAGAGGTGAGAGCTATTAGGGGCGAGATAGTTACATAGGATCAGAAATGGCTTTCCTTTTTCGAAACATGTATTGGACATGTCTGACTTCCCAATCACATGAGGAAAGTAATTAGTATTGTGAGACAAGAGAATTACAGTTGAAACGAGGGGCGGGGTCAGCAACGAAAGCACAGCACACCCGCTCAAAACTCGGGGAGGAATGAGATCCGGGCCCATGCCAATCACAGGCAAAAGCATAAGATTTCAGGAGCCCATGCTTCCGATCAAATGTATATCACAGGCAATGGCATAGGACACCTGAGAGAAGATAAGGTGGAGGAAATATTTTTACAATTAGGGTTGAGTTTAGAGGATTGATTAGAGGCCGAAGAGAATTGGCCTTTTCAGTTGGAGAATTAGCAACAATAATCAGATCGAATAAGGGAGGAGAGACAGCATTTTACAGAAGTTGTTAGAAGATATTTTTTGGAGCAAAAAAGGCCAGAAAGATTTATTCAGTAGGAGAATCAAGGAGGTTATCGCACTTTCGTGTTGATGAAAGAGCCCGCTTGCTCGAAGAAGAGTAATCCCCTGCAACGATTTTCTATCTGAATGAAATTAGCAAGAGTGATAGAGAACGAGAATTTTTTATCCACCCCCGATATGCACTGTCTTTAACCTGAATGGCCAGAAGAGCAAGCACAATCGAACAATGGATTACAGGACGAAGAATTTAGTAGAAGAGGAATGAACCTGCTCATTCCCATCAACGATTACAGCTCCCACCTTATCGGCAAAAGCCAAAGCGTCACCAGGCTCAAAGCAGTCATTCCGAATTATAAGCTAGCGAAGAAAGCGACGCAAGGCCCCCTCAATTTAGCTGGCCTCGATCCAAAGTTGCCAGATGAAAACTCATATCGGACAGAGGATGGAGCTTTAGAGAAAAAGTATTAAAATTGAGAGATATAGGGTTGTGGTCAGATTTTTTCACGATAGGAGCGAAGTGGTGTATTTAAAGAGGGAAGAGGACTAGTGGAGAAACATAGGTCAAATGTGTGTTCAAAAATTGGTTTGAACGATCTGGACTGGTATGTGTGTAGTTCTTTAATTAGTTGCTCCAGATCGATCTGAGAGATGCGTTGAAAATGCTGAATCTTCTCTGTTTTATTATTTACAATAAATAGAATGCCGATTTAATATTTATTCCCAATTTCTACTGGGAAGAACTGTGTAAAAAGGTCCCAGAGTTTTTCCTAAACAAACGTCCTAGTATGATTTGTGCTCAGACTTTTTAAAAAATCAAATGGATGTGAAGTGTATTTTGATTATGAACTGTAGATCAGAAGTTTCAAATTTAGTATCATGGTTATTATTTTTTTGTTGGTAATGTAATTTATCAGTATCCTCTTCACAACAATCCTAGATTGATGTAGTTTATTTTAATAATTGTAATTTATCTTTATAGTTATTTATTGTATTAAGAAATTATTTGACATGTAAAAATTTTAAGACGAACCCATTTCAAAAGCATATGGCATCTTTATATCTTTTTGTTTGAGACTAGGGTTTGCTGACGAAGCAATGGGGGGGCGGTGCGTGGTGTGTTCACTTTGATGCGGTGTTTCACACAATTTCAGTGAGCCGTGCTGTCGTCGTGCGATTATTAAAATTGTAGAGGTGGTAGCTGAGTGCCATGTTACTTAGGGTGCTCGTCATAATGCTCGTTAATGGCCCTAAATTGAGAACCTTCTTGGTTGTCTCTCCTCTTTATTTTTTTCTTTTTTTTTATTGCTCCTTGGTTAAAAAAAGTACTTGAACCCAAGCCTGCTACAATCATCCGTGTTTTTTTTTTTTAAATCTAGTCATCTAATTGAATAAATTCAATAAAGCTAGATCTTCAGAAACAAACGTCAAAAAAGCAGTCACCAGTAACACAAGAACGACTTTATGTACCAGTATAATTTTCTTGAAGCATGGGGTGTCTTAATAATATTAAAATAACTCTATATTTCCCAACTATTTATCGATTATACATCTAAATTTTTGAAAGGGGGGCCGCGTATAATATGTATATGTATATTAGTAGCGTCGGTAATTCTGTGCTCCATAAATTTTGACTAGGAGGCTGCGGGAATTAATACTGGCCTATTAGATATGAGTATATCTATTGCTTCTAGAGATACTACTCTAAACTATTATACTATTTTTTAAGTACGTTGATGATGAAATTGATTTATTATGTTTGTACATCCGTGTTTCATATATAATTCGAGTACGGTAAATTGCTACTTGTTTCTCTTGTTATTCTTTTATTGAACCCAAAACATCATTAATTCTTTTATTCTTTTTATTTTCTCTTTCCTTTTCTTCTTCTGCTCTCATTTGGTTAAGATTATAAAGGGATTTTTCCATTGCTTATGCGGACGTATTAAAGAGAATAAAATCTTAACTGTAGCTGCTATTCAAGCATATGTCTTTGTGGTCTTAAGAGTCTTATATTCAAGAGAGGTTTAAATGATAAATTTCAATCATCACCCTTTCCTTTTTTAAATATTAAAATGTCTATTGGATTTGTCTACAATAAGATGTCCAATTTCAGTAAAATAAGACGAAAAATCTCATAAAGATTTTAAATCGAGATTCTGTTAAATATTCCCTGTTACAGTTATATATTAGAATACTAAAAACTAATGTTTTTTAGTGGTTTATTAGTATTAAAATTCAAAATTTTTTTATTATTAATATACAAAAAATACCTGTCCGGGAGATCCGGTAATTTATTTATAAACATTTAGGTGTAGTCGCCGTTTTGAAGTATTTTTTGGAATCAATTCCTCCCCCTTCCCCCCAAGCTGCAGTTAACCTAAATTAAGTTTTACTTTTTATTAATTATATAAATATTATTGAAATTGAAAAAAATATAAGTATTTTAGAGAAAATTATATGTTTTTTTTATATAAATAATATAATATTATATATAATTATATAATAATATATATATATATATATATATATAAATTTAGTGTATGTGTTGCTCTATTGTATTTTTGACATTTTGGCCCTATAACTAATATATATATTTATATGTTTATATTATTATTTATATATAAATTAGATAGTATATATATATATATAAGGCCATAGCCAGGGGAGGTTTAATTAGGGAGCCCCAACCCCCCCCCCCCGATAATTATCTATAGTTATAGGGTAGAGAACGGAATTCAATGAATACCATGTTGGCTCCTGAGTAATTTTAAATTAATAAGACATACGCCGTTAGTAATTATAAAAAAAAGAAATTTAAAGTATATTTCCAATAGAACGCGGAAAAAACATGTAGTTATTATCGTTAATATTTTTGGGTCGTAAGCGGCTTATTTGAAAAACACAGATCAGAAATTTTCCATGTAATTGGCATCGTAACAGGAAAGTGGATTAGAATATGAACTTTTGACTTGGAAAAACGATATGCATGGGCATGCAGCAAAAAAAGTATTAATAATGGGTGTTCAAAGCTTTTCGAAAAATATTCCAGCCGGCATTGTATATGGTTTCATTTGCTGTATCACGTAATTCTTATGGATTAATCAACACATATACAAACTTTGCCACAGTTAAAATAACTATGTACTATTTGAGGTCACCATGGCGGACAACTATCTTCTTTATAGGAAAAATGGAGAAGATATACCCTGATACAAAATGGAAAAATCTAACCAACAAAAATAAGCTGACACAATATAAAGTCGAGCAAACATTTTGTCAATCACATTTTGCTGTTAAAACAGCTTGAATATAAATCTTTTATTGTATTTTTTAAAATTGCTAATTAAGATAGAATATTTATCCCTTTGGTCAATATATATATATATATATAATATATATATTATATTATATATCATATATATATATAATATTATTATATGATTATATATATAATAGGTATATATACAAGTATTATATATATATATATATATATATATATACTTTATATATATATATCTCAACCCCGAATTTTTTTTCTGGCTCAGCCCCTGTCATATATATATATTTATATATATATAATACTCAACTTTCTTGTGATTGGAAGTTGAGAGCACATAAGAAGGAAGGGTGTTGACTTCACCAAGTAAGAAAGATATTTGGGCTGCTTTATTAGGAGATTTA
>JABUQX010080281.1:12500-17500 GCA_015478945.1 Trachelipus rathkii
TTAAATTTTTTTAAATATAAAGAATTTCGGGGGGGGGGTTCTGACCCCCTGTATCATCCCCTGGCTATGGCCTTATATATATATCTATATATATATATATATATATATTAATATATAATATATATATACTAATAATATATATATATATATATATATATATATATATATATATATATATATATATATATATATATATATATATATATTATATATATATACTTATATTTCTCCTCAAGAGATTTATTTGTTCAATCAAAATTTTAATGAATAAAAAGTAAAACTATTTAGGTTTTAACTGACTTGGGGGAAGGGGGGAATTGATTCCAAATATCAAAACGGACACCCTAATGTTTAAAGATCCGAACCTCCAAACAGGATTTTTTGTATAAAAAAAAAAAATTTTGAATTCTTATCAATAACTGAAAAAATTAGTTTTAGTTTTCTATATAACTAAAGGGAATATTTAACAGATGTAAAATTATGAGATTTTTCTTTATTTTACTGATGGACTCTTGTAACAAATCCTATAGACATTTAATATTAAAAAAAGGATATGTGATGTTGAAATTTATGCATTTTGATATTCTTTATAAATTCCGCTTGCAGTAATAAATTTTATGTAGTGTAAGAGATTTTTTCTTTAATCGTCCGCATAAGCAATGGAAATATTATACTAACCAAATGAGAGAGAAAGAAAAAGAAAGAGAAAAAAAAAGAAATAAAGAATAAAAAAAAAAAACAAAAAAAAAAAAGAAAAAAGTTGCAATTGTTACCGCTGAATGAAACACGATTACAACACATAATAAATCAATTATATAACTACTTAGAAAATAGGATAATAGTTTAGAGCTACTCTAGAAGCAAAATATTCTAGGCCAGATGATCCGGCCTCTAGTCAAATTTATGGCCAGAATTACGACGCTAATATATATACATATACGCGCCCCCCTCTCAAAAATTAAGATAACGATAATAGTGGGAAAAATAGAAGTTTTTTAATTTAAACCCCCATGCTTCAAGAAAATATCTGGTACATACAAGCGTTCTTGGTCTATGGACTGTTTTTTGACGTTGTTTCTGAAATGTTTTACAATTTAGTCGTGGGTGAAAACAGATGTTGTGCATGTGGCCATTAAACTGTTACAAATTTCATAAGAGCATAAAAAAAGAAGAAAAAATAAAAGAGAGAGACACCAAGAAGGTCTCAAATTTAGGGATGAACGAGCACCTAAGTAACTGCACTACGCACCACCTCTACAATTTTAAAATCGCACCGAACACGGACACTGAAATTGTGTGAAAACACGCACCGCACCAATATGCAGCGGACCACACAAACTCCCCATTGCTAGTCCAGCAAACCCTAGCTCAAAAAAAAGAATATAAAGATGCCAATAATGCTTTGGAATGTTGTCTTAATTTTTACATGCAATAATTCATCAATTACAATATAATTTATAAAGATAAATTACAAATAAATAAATACATCAACTAGGATTGTCAAAAATACCCACCGTAAATTAATTACAAGGGATTCAAAATAAACCAAGATACTAAATTTGAACTCTGTCAAGTCATAAAATACACTTCACATCCCATGATTTTTAAAAGTCGAGACAATCATACTAGGAGTTGTTAGGAAAAACTCTGGGACCTTTTACCAGTTCTTCCCAGTAGAAATGGAAAATATAAATAATTAGCAGGTGGGGAGGAGGCCGATTCATTCAGCATTCTCAACGATCTGGAGCAACTAATTAAAGAACCCACACACATTCCAGATTGTCCAAACCAATTCTTGAACACACTTGACCTATGTTTCTCCACTAGTCCTTCTCTCTTTAAATATACCACCACTTTCCGGAACTTCCTATCGGAAAATCTGACCCACAACCTTATATCTCTTCATTATACATTTTCTCTCTAACAGCTCCATCCTGCCTATGAGTTTTTTTCTGGCACTTTGATCGGGCCGATTGGGGGGCCTTGCGTCGCTTCTTCGCTAGCTATAATTGGAATGACTGCTTTGAGCCTGGTGACGCTTTGGCTTCTGCCGATAAGGTGGGAGCTGTAATCGTTGATGGGATGAGCAGGTTATTCCTTCTTCAACTAAATCTTAATCTCCTCCTCATAATCCATGGTTCGATGTGCTTGCTCTCTGGCCATTCAGGTTTAAAGACAGTGCTATCGGGGGTGGAAAAATTCTCGTTCTTCTATACTCTTGCTAATTTTCATTAAGATAGAAATCGTTGCAGGGAAATACTCTTCTTCGAGCAAAGCCGGGCTTTCATCAAACGAAAGTGCGATAACCTCCTTGATTCTCCTACGATAAATCTTTCTGGCCTTTTGCAAACATCTCTAACAACTTCCTGTAAATCTGTCTCTCCTCCTCTTATTCGAATCTGATGGTTATGTTGCTAATTCTCCACTGAAAAGGCCAATCTTCTCGGCTCCTACCTTTCCTCTAACTCAACCCAATCCGATTCTGCATTCCTCCACCTTCTTCTCCTCAGGTGTCCTATATGCATTGCCTGTGATTACATTTGGATCGGAAGCATGGGTTCCTGAAATCTATGAACGTTAGGAAGGTGGGTGGCGCCGGATGGCATTCCTCCCCGAGTTTTGAAGGAGGGCTTTCGTGCTGACCCCGCCCCTCGTTCAACTGTATTCTCTAAAATATCAAAATACTAATACTTTCCCTCATGTTGAAGCAGGCACATGTCCACCTGTTTCGAAAAAAAGGAAGCCATTCTGATCCTTTTTAACTATCGCCCTAATAGCTCTCACTTGTATTCTTCCAAAAATCTTTTAAACTCTTCTCCACTCTTATTTCTTAGATCATCTGGAATCTCATTCACTTTCTTTCGATCGCCAGTACGGCTTTCGCGCTCGAGGTCACTGGCGATATACTTTCCTATCTAACTGATTTAATTTTTTTTTTAAAGTCCTCAGGAACTACTGGGGAGACTTGCGTGGTGGCGCTTGACAATATCCAAGGCATTTGACCGGGTATGCAACGCGTCACTGCTCTTCCCAAGCTCCCTCCTTTTGGGTTTCCCTCCTTCTCTTTGTTTACTTATGTCTAGTTTTCTTCAAATCGCTCAATTATCAGCTGTTTTGAATGGGGCGACTTCTTTTTCTGTCAATAGTGGTGTTCCCTCAGGATTCTGTCTTATTTACTACTTTATCCATACTTTTCATTAATGATCTTCTCACCTGCACATTCAACTCTATCCACTTGTATGCCGATGAACTCGACCCTTCATCCTTCAACTCATTTCATATCCTCTTCCCTCTTTTACTTCTAGAAGCCCTCGTCTTAATCTTTCCGTATTCTATTCTCGCTGATCTGGATAGATTCCGGGTGGTTGTCTCAACCTTGTGAAAATTCAATTCTTTAAAAAACCCAACTTCTACAAAATTCTCCTTTTCCAAAAACACCTCTAACTTCCTATCCTCTTCGACCGGTTCCTAGTCTCTCCCGTTTGCCAAATATAAACATCCTGGCCTTAACATAAACAAAAAAATGTCTTTGGAAACCTCACATCACAACGGTTGTAGGTGGCCTCAAAGAAACTGGGAAGTTCTGTTTAACTGCGAGACTTTTTTTCCTCTTCTCAATTACTCCAGCTTACAAGGGTCTCAATCGCCTTTGTGATGTGAGTCAGTGCCTCTCATATCTGGGGGGTCTGGTTTCACCGGCTTTTTGGATAGATCGAGTCAAAGGCCCAAAAGGCTTATTAAACTGTTCTGCACTTTCCAGTTCACTTGCCCCTCTATCTTTGCGGCGCGAATGTTTGTGCTTTCATCCTCTTTTCTATAGGTACCGCAGCGGCAGGTGATCCAGGGAGCTTATCACTCGCGTACCACCACCTCGACGCCCTCGTAACACAAGGGGTACTGTGTCGGCGCCATGAGTTTTTGTGTTGATATTGGTAAACTCCAGCTATTCGTTGCGGTGCTTCCTTCTTTCCTGGCTACCTCTGTTCTGTGGAATTCTCTTCCATCTTCTGTGTTTTCTGCTTGAATTTAATCTCTTTTACTTTAAAGCCTGCGTCTGTGCTCCTCTGCGTAAGTTTGCGTTGTTGATGAATATCTGAAGTGTGCAACCCCCCTCCTTGAATAGGGCTCTGCCCGTGAGTGGTGGTGACAACTGTATAAAAAAAAAAAAATAAAAAAATAAAATCATTTTAAAGTATTGTATTAAGTTAATTAAATAAGAAGCTCATTAAGCTATTAAATAATACTATTTATGATGAATAGGTAAATGATATTATAGACGTACATTTCAGATGCGGTGTAGGAAACAAATATTTAATACAGTTAAACTGTACTAAAATTTAATAAAATTTATGATGCCCAAATTTACTAACTTGAAGATAATGTCAACATTGGGCCCATTAAGTGGCAGGCCAAAGAATCTACTTCAGCAAAATATCATGAAACATCATCTACTATGGCGAGATGTAAAAAAAGTGTCATCAATTTTGCTAAAGAGGATTGACAATTTGAAAGAGAAAAGATGGTTAATAATAATTGCTCGAATGAAGAAAGTAACTAACTTTTTTCAGTAATATAAAGAATATGACAACAGTCAGTCTTCAACATCTTCAACTCTTAAGTATTCATTATCAAATATATGATTAAGTCATGTGAAATGACTTGTAATAGTCAAACAATAGACTAGTACCACATGGTATGTTATTTTTTATTTGCATCTGAATTCTTTGACAGAATGACCACATCACCATATCAGACTACACCTGTATTGAACCTGATAGCAGACAAAATATCAGAAAAATGACTAAGATTTAATAAAGTTGCAACTCCCAAGCATTTATCGAGCTATTTAACAGAATAGACAGACCATATCAGTTAACAAAGGTTTTAGTTATTATCATTAAATAAGAACTACTCCAAAGAGAGGACTGGCAAGGGTTGTTTTCCAGAAATAATCCTGAGGGAAAAATTAAAAGATGAAATTTAAAAAAAAATGTAATTAA
>JABUQX010080281.1:22500-40000 GCA_015478945.1 Trachelipus rathkii
ATAGTTAAGGGATACTTTCACAAACTTGAGATCACTCTAAAGGATGTTCCACCCCAAAATATCGTCAATTATGATGGGACGAATTTAACTGATGATCCAAAGGGGAAAGTACAAAAATATTTTAGAGTGGGGTCACAGGCACTCGCAGAAAGGGTTTTAAACACATCAAGAGTAACATGTCCATTATGTATCCAGTAACAGCAACAAGAAAATGCTTTGCCCCCTGTGTCATCTACAGGGCTGTAAGAATGCAGGAATTCAGGACTCTTTGTTTTGGGTGTTCCAGTAAATGCCCAATATGGGAGAACATCCACTGGGTGGTTTGACTCTAGAGTCATTCCATGACTGGTTCAAGTCAGTTTATTTACATTATATTAGATCTTTACCTAAGGAATTGATAAGAGATAATCTCCCTTCCCATATTAATATTAAAATCATAAAGGAATGTATTGAAAACAATATTCAAATGTGTTTCCTTCCCACAAATTCCACAACCATTTTACAGCTATTAGATGTGGCAGTGTTTGCCATCTTAAAGAAAGAGTGGAATAAAGTGCTACTTAGGTGGAAGTTTGGTGTATTAAATGAATTAAACAATAGAATCTCATTAAACTATAAAGTAATAATAATTACAATTGATGGAATATTGATATAGACATTGTACATTTCTGGTTCAGTGTAGGAAACTATAAATAAATATTTAATACAGCTGTACTGTACTAAAATTTTATAAAATGTTTGATGCCTAAATTTACCAACTTGTGTAGAATAAAGTCAACTCTGGCCCACTTGGTAGCAGGCCAAGAAATTCACTTGGGCAAAATGTTATCATTTGTCAATTAAACAACAAACTGAATTATAACCATGGAATGAAAAAAATAAAAAAATAAATAAAAGTAGAAACTTTTCAAAATGTTTTGTACACTGTTTTTGCTTTGATTTGCAAACAAAATCTACTTATAAAAGCATTCATGCTCAATTTGTGCATACATAATTTTCTCATCCGTAATACATTAGATCTAGCATTGCAAAATTTTTGCAAACTTTTAAGCTAATCAAAATTATATGACGTGTTTTTACATTAAATTGAGCTTCAATGGGGTATTATAATAATAAGATGCAATTTAATCCTTTAAAAAAAATAAAGGAATAATAAATAACAGTTGTGCACTAGCTAGTTGCATATAGTAGCAGTTGCACAAACTTGCAACAAGGTCATGAGCCACCCCTAATACATATATACTGGTGTGTGTGGTATATATATATATATATATATATATATATATATATATAATATAAATATAATATACCATATATATATATATATATTTTATAATCTATATAATAATAAATAATATTATATATATATATATATATATATATATTATATATATAAATAACCCTCATCAGTCTGTAATCATATATATATATTATCATAATATAATAAGACCATAGAAAAACCTGTGACCTACGAATCTATTTAATGCCTCATCTGCAACACAAATACATTAGGAATAAATTTATCCACATAGAGACGCATAAGTTGTGAGCAATGAGAGGAATCCCCACCAAACACTACGCATCACTTTTCACCAACACCTCACCAAAACTCACACTTATCACCCACAAACCATGACTGGATACCAATATGTGCCCCCCCCACAATAACCTGCTACCAAAGATGAAAACATAGACATAAATCAATAAATCTAATCAAATTAATTTCCTATTACTTATCCACATAAATTAAATAAGCATATACATTTAAAGAAATAAAAGGTGTCACTACACAAAGCAACGGAAGTGACAAACAAAACACACGCCATGTTAGCTTCGTCACACACAATTTTAAGCAAGCACCCTGCTAACTGACACAACCACACAAAACACCAAATTCTCTCACATCGGCATACATAGAACCTGCCCACACACCACATACACTTACAACCACCCCCAAAAAAATTCCATAAAACATCTATAAACCCATCACCTACCAAAATATCACAAGCACATCCATTAACAACCACACACACACACATTAACAACTCTACAAACAAAACAATTAATCTAATGACACCACCATAAAAACCACCATCCAAATATAAACTTATAACCATATAATAATAATAGATCACATTTAAAACAGAATTTTAGTTTTAACACTAATATCATCATCTTACAACACTAACAAACACACACAAACACAACACTAAGGCATAAACCCTCTACACAAAATCACCAACAACAATACCAATCAACATAACCACAAACTGTCCACAAAATAAACAACTCCAACCACACTCCATCAAAACTCTTAATAATACCTACACAACAAAAACACATAACATATATCCTCATTATATTAACACGGTAATTACACCAATAAAACAAAAACAAACTCCCATCTACATTCCAACCACACTGCCCCAGAAAACTACACCACCAAATCTTGCCGGATCCGTCCTCAAAACCACATAATATGGATGTGCGATTGACCAACCGCCATCATCAACCCAACATGGTATAAAGACCAATACTCGCAGACTCAAAAGAGGAATTTAGTTTAACATAAACCTCCAAAATTCTAAACATCCTCCAACACAAAAAAACTTTCATACTAGAATTCCCCCACACTAACAAACCAATCAATACATCCCCAGACCTAACAGGGCCCCCAAATATCCACCAAAACTCTTTATCGCTTCCACAAAAAACCTAATTAACTCTGACACCTCCTCATAATCATAAAATACAAATTACCAAACAAACACAACCAAATGCTTATAGGAAAACTTTCATAAATTACAAAAAAGCAGATTCTACAAAATTCTCAGAATACATTGGAAAATAATACTCAATCTAACAATCTCAAATACCACAACACTAAAGGTATCCAAAACTTCACTTTAACAATTCAACAATTCGCTAACCTAAATTTACCTTGAGATACCTCAAAAAATATAACCCCACCCTTAGTCCCTTACAGCTGAAATCTCAAACTTTATCAAAAACGAAACCTAATCAAAAATCAGCAAAGCCAAACAGAAAAAATTAAAACACAAATCAATAATTTAAACAAAAATAACAAACCTAAACAAAGCACACACTTCAAATAATTTTCAAACCCATCTCCAAAAAACCTACAAAGAAACAAATAGAATATGGAACTTAATAACATTACAAAATGCAAAAAAAACAACCCAACTCTATCAATCAAAAATCCCAACAAACAACAAAACAACATACCAACACAAAACAAAGTCAAACCCACCCATCCACAAAATAGGAAAATAATAAGATCCCTTAAGAAAATAAAAAGCCACCATGACCAAACAATAGAAATAACACCAACTGATATTAAAAACACCATAAAGACCCTCAAAAACACAGCACCAGTTTCTGATAACATCCTCAACATCCACATTAAACACTTAGGAAATATCGCACTAACTTATTTAACACACATATTCAGCAATTCCATCAAATTAAATCACATTCCCTTCCTCTGGAAAGGTAATTATCATTTCAAAGTTAAAACCAGAAAAAGACTCCTCAAACCCCTCTTCCTATTGTCCAATTTTACTACTATCCACTCTCTGTAAACTCCTAGAAAAGATCATACTGAATAGAATAAAACCACACATCCCCAAACAAAAGTTCCAACATAGCTTCCAATAAAACCACTCAACCTTAACAGCTCTCACAAACATTATACAACCAATAATTAATAGATGGCTTAAATCTCAGACCCACATATAAATTTCACTCATAGCAATCAATATAAACAAGGCTTTTGACACAATCTAATACACAAAATAAAATCAAGCATCCCAACTAATTTAAATTACACAAAAATGATTATCAAACTTCCTATTAGGAAGAATAGCTCAAATATAGATCAATAACAAGAAACGGTGAACCCCAAGAAGCAATACTATTCCCTACACTTTTCAACCTGTTCACAGATCTTCCACACCACAAACAGACCACACAAACTTATGTCGATGAAATCACCATAGCTACCACACACCAGAATCTGAACACAGCAACCTTCCTAAAACCCAACAAGATCAACCAAATACAAACTTGGTTAACAGACAATAGAATGTCTGCTTCACTAAACAAGTCCTCTATCACACTAATCACAATAGATCACAAACTGGGAAGTACCAACTCCCAAATCTTCATAAAAAACATCACTATCCCATTAAACAAAATGCCCAAAATATTAGGAGCAACATTGGACACACACTTAACTTTCAAAAAACACAAAGAAAACATTACATCAGCAAATGGGAAACCAAACATTCTAAGATTCTAAGAACCATAGCAGGAACTGACATCAAAATAAACAGATATCCATCACCAAATATAAACAATTTATCCGCTCATCACTGAACTATGCCTCACCAGTATGGAATCCACTATTAACCAAGGGAAAACATGAGAAAACTCCAAACAACACAAAACAAGGCACTCAGGATTATAACTGGATGTACACTTACAACACCTCAACACTTACATGATAAAACAAAGATACTACCTATAGACAAACACCTAGAAATTATAGGCAACCAATTTTATGCTAAAACACAGACATCACAATACCCCACTCACCACAGACTAAAACAACAACCATCTTCTCCAACCATATTATACAAACAAATAGGTACTAAGTAATATCCAACCAACACAAAACAACACATATAGCAAACAAATACACACTCTCCTAACAGAACAATATTTAAGAAATCTACAACCAAACCATACACTAAATCATCCCTATCAGAAAAGACAGAAATAGAACCCAAATTTAACTTGCTTCCAATAACCACCCAGTCATCTTTAGACAAATTCATATGCAGTCACTACCCAAACTTGCAATACTACAAAAATAGATTCAACACTAATCAAACTACCTCAAATATCTGCATAAAATGCAACCAGGTCACTGGAAACTGTGCATCACTTCCTCCTAGTCTGTCTCTATAACCATCATCCCAGAACAACATTGGAAATCACAGTCTTAAGAGATCTGTAGAGCAGGCTGGAGGCAGTAGAGGGGTTCTTTAGTGAGGTGTGGCCACTCTGATGAGGTTCAGGGATGGATGAGTAAGGTGTGGTGTATATATATATATTATATTATGCTGATAATTATAATATAGCTATATATATAATATATATATTATATATATAGTATATATATATATGATATATATATATATATTACAATAATATATTATAAAAATACTACTATTATATATAGATATATATAATATATAATGCTATAAGTTATAATTTATATATAGTACTAGTACGGTATATGCAGACACCAAACCTCTATCCCATAAATAGGGAGGTTCATTACCTATCGCTGTAGGTATCTGGTCTGGGGAAATTGAGTTACCGGTATATGTATTTTCCTAACCAAGTGGGTTATAGTGCACAGATTATCTAGGCTGGATGGCAAGCCCTGCTTTTGAAATTCTAGCCACTTTGGATGCAGTTTTGAATCCAGATGGGCAGTTCTTTGTTAGAAGAATGAGAGAGAATATGATTTTTGTATGTTATAATATACTTCTGTTTTTGTGTTGAGTGGTGTGGGTATTGGAGTTTAGAATAAATATACAGAATCTCCCAGACAGTAATTTTTTATAATTGTTCAGGTAACAGATTCGCAGGATTCAAACCCTCACTCTTACAAGAGGGAAACAATGATTCTTAAGAAAAGACTTTGCTTTAATCCGTTGAGCCACTGGGAATTTTATATTATATATATATATATATAAGTATATATATACTATAGTATATATATACTATATATATCTATATTATATATATAAATATTATATATATTAGTAATATATATATATATATATATATAATATATATAATATATATTTCCCAATGTAATGGAAAAAATATTTTTTATAACCAATTAAGTATACTGAATCAATACCCCTATCCTTCATGAAGCGTATATAGAAATGCAAATGGTAGTCAATAAAGATCTAGAATGTCTTGAATTTATCCACCAAAATTTATTGTTTTAAATTTGGTGAAATTGGTTAAATTTGCAAATATAACACCTTTTGATTTTTTGTTATAAGTTTTAGCATATTTTAAGTTTATATTTTCAATTGCAGCAAAATGTCAGCTTTACAGATTCCTCCACAATTTCCAAAACTATTTTAAACCTCCAGAAATTATAGGGAGTTAAGATCATGGTATCAGTAGCGCAGAGGGGCTTCACCCCCGATTTTTATAAAAATCCAGGATATACCTAAAAAAATAAAGATAAAGAATAAAAAAACAAATATAGTGGTCTCTTTAGGAAAAAAGTTACAGCCTCTCAAAGTTGCTAATACTCCCATAGACTTTTCATTTTTTGACTCCATCTAGGTTAGGTTCATTTCAGGCCTCTAGTTCGGTTATGAATGTTTTGTTAGGTAATACACAGAGAAAATTATGTATACTTAACAAATCTTATCATAACCTGAACTAGGATGGCCCTAAAATGAGCAGGAGGCCCACTAATTTTTTTTGGTAAATATCTAGTTTTTGATCTAAATATTTTCTGAAAAATTTTCTAAGTCAAAAAATTTCTTCAAGAAAATATTTGATATAAAACTAACTATAAAGCATACTCTTACTTTTTTTATAAGAATGATTATAATAAGAGGGTGGTTCTAAGCTGATTGGAATGGACTGTGAATCAATTTTGATTTTTTCGCGTTATGCTTTTCATGATTATTTTTTTTTAGAGTACATCCTGTATTTGAAAAAAAAACAAACAATTATACGCTATTTTTTTTTTTAAGAAAATCCTATGAGAGTTTTAACAACCTGAGAGGCTGTTACTTTTTTTCCTAAAGAGACAGCACATTTATTTTATTATTATTTTTTTTAGAGTATATCCTGTGATTTTTTAAAAATCAGGTGAAGCCCTCTGCACCTACTATCATAAGATATATAATCACATACCATTGATGTGTAAGTTTCATACAAGAATTTAAAGTTATAATTCTAAACAATTTACTGGTCAACATAAGAAGTTTCTGCCATATATATATATATATATATATTATATATATATTATAATATATATATATTATATATATATATATATATATATATATATATATTACTATTCTATATATTATCATATATATGATAGTAATTGTTTCCGCAGAGGGTTGTCACCCACCGATTTTCATGAAAGAATCACAGGACATACCTAAAAAAAATAATAATAAAGAACTAGTGAAAATGAAAATCGTCGCTCTCGCTGTAGGAAAAAAGTTACGATTCTCAAATTTTGTAAAAACCATAGGTATTTGTTTATTAGATTAATGAAAAAAATAATAATTTTTTTTTTCTGCAAATCACAGGATAATGTACTGCTAAAAAAATATACAATGAAGAATAGTGAAAATTACAAAAATCGGCAGTCTCTTTAGGAAAAAAAAGTTACGGCCTCTGAAAGTTAAAAATTTCCCATAGACTTATCATTATATATATAAATTAGTTGGGCCTCGTCGTCGTTTAGGGCCATCACTAGTTCAAGGTTAAATGATAAAGATTTGTTTAATTCTATCCATAATGAATGTTCTCTGTGATACCTAACCAAACTTATCGTACACCTGACTAGAGGGCCTGAAATGAGACCTAACTTTCGATCGATCAATATTGAAAAGTCTATGGGGATTTTTAACAAATTTGGAAGGCTGTAACTTTTTTTCCTAAAGAGAGGCGACAATTTTTATTTTCACTATTCATTATTATTATTTTTTAGAGTATATTCTGTGATTTTCATAAAAATCGGGGGTGACACCCCTCTGGTGTCAAAAATTTCAATAATGCTATAAAAAATTATATATATATCATATATATATATATATAGTATATATATATATTAATTAATATATATATATATATTATATATATATATATATATATATTATATATATATATATATATATATATATTTATATATATAACTTACAGAATCTCTACTAAGGTCTTTCAATTTATCTGCGATCACTTTCTTCGACACATCTTTTTCGTTTAAGTGTTTTGATTTTTTCAGATTTTTTCTGGTTCTTATACTTCGGTTTCCATTATTTAGGCTAGTTATATCTCCAAATTACATTAATAAGGTAACAGAAAATTATAAATATACAGCTTGCTTAAGTATCTATTAATTATAAAATAGTCAGTAGCATATTTAATTACAAGATTTTTTTTTCTGTTAAAACAAATATATACTATTAATTGAAAGTAGACAGAAAACACCACTCAACCTTTGGGGATAACTGAAATGATAAATAATTAAAATTAGGAACGTCGCAAAAATATCGATATATATCGAAATTCGATTAATTTTTTTCAGTATCGCAAAATATTCGATTATATTTTTTCAGCCGATATATCAACATTTCGATTATTTTTATTTTTAGTATCGTAATCAAATCTATTAATATATTTTTTTTAACTTCTAGAAATTTTAAGCAGTTTCTTTTTCTCATAAAAAAACATTAAGCAAAATATGTATTTTTCAGGCGCGTTTGGATGATGGTGACATTTGTCTGACTTAGTAGGATGAGGAGGAGGAGGAGGGAAGGTCGAGGCCAGTGATCATTCAAGGAAGAAGTAAAGGCCTGGAGCGGAAGAACATATTTTCATTAAAATATCCTATTGCGTATTTTACTTTTCAAAATTAGATATTATAAAAATTAATGAAGGTATACTATATAATACAGGACAATACTAGTTTGATGTTAATGTTAAATCTTTAATTAAATTTATTAATCTGACCATTTAGAAATTTTAAGTTTTATATGCGAAGATTTTGTCTACTTGTACTCGAAGCTTTATGTCCCTTTGTAAAACCACCTCCACTGCTAATTTAGGGCCATGAATAGTGTTTACTGTTAAAAAAGCAATATATAATATATATATATATATATATATGTATATATATTATATATATAATATAGTATATTATATATAGTATATATATATATTATATATAGTATAATATATATATATATATATAGTATATATATAGTTATAGTCAGGAGGTGACTCCTATACTCGTGCTTCTCGTGCTTAGGCGACGAGTTAATATATAGAAACGATCGATGTTTTACAAATTTCATAATGTAACGAGAAATTCTTTATTTTTTTGCGAAAATTGGTCAAGTGAATGAAAATATTACATAATAAATATAAAAGATTATGTAAGATTGAAACAAAAAGTGTATATGTTTTCAATAGATTAAAAGGGGATTCTTTGTGCTCGAATTGGGGAAAGCGGTGGAATTGGTTGTGGTGTGATTTTTAGAGCAGTGGGTGCCAACCTTTAGTCTATGCGGCGAGCAAAAGTTAAGCAATTTAAAAATTTCGGCGAGCCACACAGTAGGACGGACGACCACTAATATTCATTGATTTTATACTATATATTATTATATAATATATATATATATAATATATTATATTATATATATAATATATATAGATATATATATATATCATATATATATATTATATTATATTTATATATATAATATATATTTATATATAGTATATATACTATATATATATATATAATACAGTATATATATATATATATATATATAATATATATATATAAATATATATATATATATATATATATATATATATATATATATTATATATATGATATAATATATATATATTATATAATATGCAAAATTGTATACTGGTAGGGCACTTTTCCAATTTAGGGGGTAAAACAAAAAAAGAATGAAAAGAAAAAAACAAAAAGGAAAGTAAATTCACCCAGTCCCTTGTCTAACGCAATTCCCTCAGGTGGGCGCAAGACGGAGGACTTAAAGAGAGGAAGATTGAATACCGCAGGAAAAATGGATGAAAGAGGCAAATTAGTTCACAAAAAAGATGTGGCTTGGAAGAAGGAGGGCACCACAACGAGTAAACTTGAGTCTCCAATATTCACACAATACTCATGTGAGAGTAAGGCACCGATTGTTTTACGAGGGCGACGCAGTGGTTGAGGAATGTAAGAGGTCAATTGTCTCGAGCACCTGCTGGTTGTAATACCTATAGAAAGAGATTGGGCACCAATATCATTAAGACATTAAGAATATAGAGACAGTAAGAAGCCACATATGCCTGTCAGAGAGAAAGAGGGTCAAGGGAATTAGAAAGTATTGGACAGTTAATTAGTCTCTTAGCCTTAGCCTCCAGCACACTATCCAAAAGGAGGGTGGATACCGGATCCACCCCAAATGTGATAACAGTATTCCAAACAGGGGTGAATAAGACGCTTATATAACTGGAGTAACTGAGCAGTAGAAAAAAATTCACGGGCAATCTGAACAGAATTCCAGCTTCATTGAGACCATTTGTAGCACCGATTTTGATAGTGAGGTCTCCAAGACAATCTCACGTTTTTAGTGTTCAGTCCAGAATATTTATTTATTTATATTTAGACAATTATAGCGACGAATGGATAGGAAAGTGTGTGGAGGTGCTTTCGAGAGGAGATAAGTGGCAGAAGTTGAGTGTTTAAGATTGAATTTCAAGACTGCGGTTAGCCACTGTGAAGAAAATCCTACCAGAAAAAGCAAGAATTGTAATCGAAAAGCCTTTCGGAATAGATTTAGAGACAGCAACGATTTAGATATTTAAATGCGTGTAGGAATGGAGAGTTGACTCAGAAGCATAAGAGTGAACAGAGTTAGAAGTCCAGCTAAGACGACCGTTAAAGAAGTAGGAATAAGGTTGGAGATAAAACAGAACCATGAGGAACACCCAATTAACAAGAAAGGAGAAAGAGGTTGCTCAGTCAACAACGATGCTGAAATGGGAAGCGATCTGAAATGAAAACTGAGACAATAGTAGGGCAAAGCGAAGGAAGGAAATCCAAAGAAGTAGCTTAGAGAGCTAGCCGATGCATGTCATACTGTCAGAAGCCTCTTAAATATGTCCAGAGCGCTACCAACACAAGACTCCGCATAGTTACTAAGGGCAGAAGGACATAGATCAGTTATATATTAATATATTTAAATATATATATTATAAATATATATATATATATAGATTATTAAAAAAATAATAATATAGTATGTATATATATATATATATATTATATATATAATTTCTAAACTATTTACTTTTTAATAAACGTCGATAATCATGAATACGCGAGTCGCGAGCAACATTAGAACGGTACGCGAGCAACATGTTTTGCCCGCGAGCTACGGGTTGGGCACCACTGATTAGAGTCATAAAGAATTGTTTATAAGTCTCCTATGGCATGCAACTTAAGTATACATTCTCTTTATGTTAAATTCGGCGACACTATTTAAATTTAATTTTTAAAACATAGTATATTAATATATATATATTATATATATATATTGTATATAATATATATATGAGTAATTTAGGTATATATATATAGTGATGATATATATATATAGTATATATATATATATATATAATATATAGTATAATATATATAATATATTATTATATATATAGGGAGAGAGAGAGAGAAGAAGAGAGAGAGAGAGAGCGAGAGTAGTAGTAGAAAGTTACTGGAAGTCTCCGCTTATGATATATAATATTATATATATATATTAAATATAGTATATATATATATATAATATATATATATATATATATTAATAAATATTATAATATATATATATATATTTATTTATATATTATTTATATATATATAATATATATATAATATATATATATATTATATATATACTTATATATATATAATATAAATATAATATATTATAGTATATATAATATAAATAATTATATATATATATATATATATATGTAATAATAAATATATATATTAATATATATATATAATATACATATTATATTATATTATATTATTAGTATAATTATATATATATATAATAATATAATATATATAGTATATATATATATATATATTCTATATATAATATATAAATATTATAATATAATATATTTATATATATATTATATTTATATAGTATATTATTCATATATTATTATAATATATATATAGTAATATTATATATATATATATAATATATATATTATATTATAAATATATTATATATAATATATATCAGTATATATATATATATATATATATATATAGTAATATATATATATATAATATTATATATTATATATAATATATAATAGGTATAATATATATATATTAGTATATATATATTGCAAAAAAATATATTAGAAGACATTAATGTTCATTTTCAAATATTATGTTGTCTTGCCTAAATATATTTGAAAAGACTGTTTATTGATTACAAGCCATTTATGATTTATGAACTAACCTTGAATGTGATTTGCAACTTACTAAAATTTCGAATTAATGGACTTTTGTGTAAAAAAGAAAGGTTATTATTTCAGTAAAATACATTTCAGTAACAACTGATTCTCTCTCTTCTCTCTCTTCTCTCTCTCTCTCATCTCTCTCTCTCTTCTCATCTCTCTCATCTCCTCTCTCTCTCTCTCTCTCTCTCTCTCTCTCTCTCTCTCTCAATCTTCTTCCTCTTCTCTCTCTCTCTCTCCTCATATATATATATATTATATCATATATAATAATCATTACGTATATATATATATATATATATATAATATATATATATATATATATAATTAATATATATTATTATATATATATTATATATATATATATAATATATAATATATATATATATATATTATATATATAAAATAAAGATTTTTTATCCGATATATCGATATTTTTTTACCGATAGTATCGAGAACAATTTGATATTTTTTAAATATGAGATATCGAATAATCGATATTTTTTTATATATGGCAATCCCTAATCATAAAATAAATTAAAGCCGTTTTCGTTTATGCATTTGGGTGCTACGCTGGATAATGAAATTAGCTAATTCCAGTTTTAAGCATGAATTTTGGACATAATCGAGCCGATTGGTTTCACAAAAAGTTTATCAGCTTGTTCTAATGGAGCACGTGTTTTTGAATAACTAAAATAAAAATAAAATAGCAATGGTTTTTATTACATAATAATTGGATCCACTATTGTGACTGGAGTTAGTCGTATTTGGAAGAAAGATTTAAGCTTAATTTAATGAATGAACACATTCATGCAAATCAAACGAACACTAAGCCGCATCTATTTGTTTACATTTTTCGTTAGCATTTTCCTAAAAGTTCGGTAAGCACGGGAAGAGCAAACCTACCAGAATTTATAAAATTAAGCCGTTATTGTGGTTTTGCATTTGTGCTCACACTGGATAAGAAATGTACCAGTTTAGCATGAATTTGGGCATAATAGACCGATTGTTTACAGAAATTTTGACTCACTGTTCTAATGGAAGACGTGGTTTTGGAATAATACAAAAATATATAAAAAAAATAAATGGTTTTTATTACAAAATTGATCAATTATTGTGATGGATTTATCGATTGAAAGAAATTAGATTTAACACCTAATTTCATGAATGAAACATTCATTAAATCAAGAACTACTACACCGCAATCTTATTTGTTTACATTTTTTTTCGTTAGCATTTCCTAAAATTCGGTAAGCACGGGAAAAAGCAACCAACCGAATTTAGGAAATTACTAACGTTCGTTAGCATTATTTTCCTAAATTTGTGCTAAGATTGACATAAACGAACGCAACTTTAGTTTCCTAAATTTCGTTAGCAAAAGGGCAAAATCGAAAACGCCTCGAATAAAGCACCGGTCGGTAAAATATCGATTTTATCGGAAATATCGATTAATTTTTTTCAACGATATATATCAACATTTCGATAATATTTTATACGATCAGCGACTCAATATTTTTTCCGATTATCGACAGTCAGATTTTTTTAATATTATGTCGTTTAGATGTTTTTCATTTGTGCATTTTACACACAGGATTTTTAAATATCTTACGAAAGTAAGAAATTGCTCGATTTGAGGTTTGTTTTTTGCCAAACGTTTGAGCAAAAATCGAGAAAATGCCTACAACAAAAGTGCAAAACGCAAGGAATTTCCTCAATTCTGTTAGGTTTGCTATTTCCCAGTGCTTGCCGAATTTAAGCACGTTCTTCAGGAAAATGTCAAACAAACAAGATGGCGGCGTGGTAGGAGGGTCCGTTTGAATTCGAATTGAAGTAATTTCATTGATAAAAGTTAGCCTTAAATCCTAATTTGTCTTCAAATCGAGATAACTCCTCATCACAATAGCTGGATACAGGCATGTTGTTTAAGTGTATATGAAGCCGCATTTGTTATTTTTTTTTTATTTCTATTTATTCCAAACTCACGTGCTCCATCACAACAGCTGATTCCAATTGTTTGTAAACAAAAGTGACTTTTATGAGTAATCTTGTTCGTTTATGCAGGAAATTCGTGCTAAAACTTGGTAAGCATTTCTTATCGAGCGTAAGCACAAATGACAAAAACGAAAACGGTCTAAAATATACCAATTAAGTGCTCCCAAAAATAGTTATAAAATTAAAGTTGTTAATTATAGCTCTGTAAAAAATTTGTATATCCAAGTCGATAACTTATAGAGTCAATAGGTTACTTTCACACTTTAGTTAAGCTTTCCCTCTATTTTTGTGAGTTGCATATTAATTAAATTATAGATGTGGGCTGATAAACATAACCGTAAACAAAACATTATGTCACGTGAAGTGCAGATACCTAAGAATTCCCTGTCGCGCATCGTTGGAGAGAAACTAAGTTTAAGGGCTTAGAAAAGATGCACGGATGTCCTCAAGAAAGGTGGGAAAAAAGTTTAAACGCCTGTTGGCTGAGTACTCACATGATCGACGCCGAAGAGGTTTTCATCCAGCTTCTGCAATGGGTTGGTAGGATCGAGTTACGACTTAAGATGGATTCAAAAGCATTAATTTTTGTGGAAAAAAATATTAAAACTTCTGCACCCGTACGTGTACCAGCAAATCGTTCTGGAAAGTGAGTTAAAAACCATGCATTAGGTCAGATCCTCTTCCAGAAATGAACCACAGTTTTCTTTTCAGCAGAATTCAGCAGTGGTTATATAAAGAGAGGTCTACTCAGCATGTCCCAGGGACAATGTTCCCCATTTTTTGACAGTTAACCATTGTCCATCTGGTAGCCCCGATCCTGATTCTTTGGGTTACAATTTATAGGAAATTTAGAGCGTATGGTCTGCTCAAGACGACACCCACTTTAAAGCGAGCTCGAACGGGTGTGGTAAAAACTTTCCGATGGAAGTCTAGTGTCATCTACTCATTGAATGAATTTGTTCTTAAAAATAGAATAGCATCTGCCAGGTCCTCTTTCATTTTTCCTCCTAGGTCTGATTTTATAATGTGAAGAACAGAAAAAAGCCGTTCAATTAGCTAGCTAACTTGCGTTGGAGGTAGAGAAGTAACAGCAATTGCAGCTTCTTGTAAAATGTCTGAATACTTTTCGATGGCCTCTTCTAATTTAAGCTTTGAAGTTATAAATTTTTTTTAGCTTCTTCTAGTGCAGCAAAGAAATTTTGTTTAAAGTTGTGGAATATTGTGTACAAGGATTAGGAAGAACCACAATTGAAGAACCTTGAAACCTTTTCTTGAACCCGTCTACGCTTTCGACTAAGCTCTTCAGTATCTAGAAGCTTTTCATACTCATCTTCCGAGCTTTCTGAAGAATGACTTGAAAAGGTAGTAATGGCGGTTAGCTGTGTTTCATAACTTACAATATGACCGCAGATTGTATCTCTTTTCTCTTGAACTTCTTGTAACCCTTTAATACAAATGGCATTGTAGCAAAGTGCAGATTTAGCTCTTTGTTGTTGATCTTCAGTTAAGCTTACCCTGTAAATAAGATCGACATAAACAACAGCTAGTAGAATATCCTTGTCAATAAGGGAAATTTCTCTTCGTACCATGGAGTCTTTTATTTCTTCAGAATCTTAAATATAGATATTATAAGGTTGAAGGTTGAATTTATTGGAATATAATCTATATTGAAACATAAGGTGCAGTTGGAAGAAAACTTCGAAGTTTGCAATTGCATTTGTGCTGTGGAAGTCGCAAGTCTGTGAGAATTTGTATGAAGTGATTGAAGTCACTCACAAAGTCAAAATTCAAACTTTGTCCGTTGAAAATTTTCTACTCTTATTCTACTATCTTGAAAGTTGGCCGACTCAACTCCCGGACTTGCGACGACTCGACTCTACCTCTTGAAAATTAATCAACTCCGAGCTCCGACTCCGACTTTCTAAGTCCCTCTCAAAATCTACCCGGACCTCCGACTCGCTTTCTTCAAAAATTACCGACTCCCCGACTCCACGTCTCTCAAAATTACCGACTTCCCGACTTCGCGACTTTGACTCCGACTCCACAACCTTGGATATGACAACAAAATACAGACACTAAAAATGAATCAAGGAATGGAGAGTGCTCTATCATCCACTTTTCAATTTAAATCCATTATAATTATCGATAATTCACGACAGAAATGAATCTATATTAGGTATTTATATGAAGCTAATATTGACATTATATTGGGAAACTATTTCTTTTCGACTTGCGTCATATTATTCTACTACTTTTCTGTTTCCAGTGCATGTGACGCACCTTACCCCCAGTCTGGGGAAAGAAGGTGGGTGATGATATATATATATATATATATATATATTATATATATATATATATATATTATTATATATATATATATATATATATATATAATATAATATATATAATTATTATATATATATATAAGTATTATATATATATATTACTTATCATTTTCTTTTATTTGAACGAAAATTCGTTCCTAAGAAAATAATTAATAATCACTCCTTTACCTTTAACGCGTATATCTATATAATATAATATATTATATATATAATATAGTATATATATATATATTATTATATATCATATATAGTATATATATATATATATAGCTATATATATTATATATATATATATTATATATATTTTAGAGAGAAAACTATATGTAAAAATATAAAAAAAATAATAATAAAATAATAATAATAAATAATAATAATAATATTTTAACGCAGTCCCTGAAATTTGAATTTAATCTTAAAATGAAATACAACGCTTTTGAAATATATAAATGCCAGGTCTCATGGCTGTATATATTAAAATAGTTAGCATTAAAAATTGTTATGTTTTAAGTTAATGACTTTTAAGGCATAACTACTTTAATTTTGCATATGAACATTCGAATGTTCATTTTATATTTCAAGTGTTTTATTTAATTTTTGAAACCTTTAAATTCAAATTTCAAGTTACTAAAAATTAAATGAACTTATAATAAACATAAAAAAAACTACAAACGGATTCATATTCTTTCAAGAATAAAAAATAAAAAATCGATTAAAACATAATTGGATAATCCATCGTATTTATTTTCTATGAAGTAATGATGATCTGAAAGTTCGCCACACTATCTTCC
>JABUQX010080281.1:45000-53427 GCA_015478945.1 Trachelipus rathkii
TGCTGAGGCATTAATGCATGGGCGCAATCAAAGTTGAGGCATCAAAGTTGAGGCATCAAAAGTTGAGAATCAAAAATCGAGTGTGTGAGTGTAAGTGTAAGTGTTTCTGTGTGTGTGGGTGTGAGTGTAAAGTGTATAATGGTTAATGTAAGTGGTCTATGGAGAGTGTAAGCCTTATAAGTGCCATAAGTCGTGTATAAGTGTCATAGTGAATGTGTGTATAAGTGTCATAGTGTATGTGTGGATAAGTGTGCGGTGCAGTAATATAGTATATATATATATATATATATATATATTATATATATATATATATATATATATATATATATATATATATATATATATATATATATATATATATATATATAGTAATATATATATATATATATAACTATATATATTATATAATATATAATAATATATATATTATATTATTAGTATAATATATATATATATATATATATATATATATAATATATAAATAATATATAAATTATATTATATTATATATATATATTATATATATATATATATATTATATATATAATATAGGAATAAGTTTTAGAAAAAGACTAACTCATAGTAGGAAACATCCTACCAACTTATAATATACACCAATCGATCCTGCATACTTATAACATACGGGTAAGACACCCATATTAGGGCTATCTAGGGTTCAGGGGAGGCTAGAAAAGGCTTGAAAAAAGTGCACTCAGTTGGCACTAGTGTGGGCAACTCACTTGGCACTATGTGGCTCTCACTTGGCACTCATTGGCACTCACTGGCACTCATTGGCACTCATTTGGCACTCACTTGGCACTCTCACCTGGCACTCCCCTGGCACTCATCTAATACTTCATAGAACACTAATATAACATCCCTAAATACTTCTTACGGTGATTGGGAACCATCAAAGCCATCAAGTTAGCGTGGGTGCAAAAATTGACCCATGGTATCCGGCAAGGTCAAGAGGCCGAAATATAATGGTCAAACAAGGTTAAGACATCAAAAAAAGGGCTAAGTCCCTAAAGGAAGGAAAAAAATTACCGGGGTCAAATTTTGACCCATGGTAATATGGCAAGGTTATAAGCCCGAAATATCACTGGTCAAACAAGGTAATAGAACAAAACAATAGGGCTAAGCCCTAAAGGAAGGCCAAAAAATTAACGTGGGCCAAAAATGACCCAGAGGGTATATGGCAAGGTTAAGGTCGAAATATCATGGTCAAACAAGGTAAAAATCAAAAAATAGGGCTAAGCCCCTAAGGAGATCAAAATTACCTGTGGCGCCGAAAATTGACCATTGCATACGCAAAGGTTTGGTCCGATAAATTAGGGTGGGCCAAAAATTGACCCATGGAAGACCAAAGGGTTAGCAAAAAATTTACCGTGGGCCAAAATTGACCCACGGAAGACAAAGCCAAAAATTAACGTGGGCAAAAATGACCCATGAAGATCAAAGGGTAGGTCGAAAATTAGGGTGGGCGAAAATTGACCCTGGAAGAACCAAAGGGTAGCAAAGAATTTACACGGTGGGCAAAATTGACCCATGAGACCAAAGGGTAGCCAGAAATTACCGTGGGCAAAAATGACCCATGGAAGATCAAAGGTTTGGTCGAAATAATCATGGTCAAGACAAGGTTTAAGATCATAAAAAGGGCCTAAGCCCTAAAGGAGCCCAAAAATTACCGTGGGCAAAAAATGACCATTAGGTCGAAAAGATTAGGGGGGTGGTAAAATAGGAGGGGTCATCACGTACAACGGTTTGCTATCGCACCGTTTGGCGCAAACCCTTCTTCGAAGGGTTGCCAAAAATAGGGTTGCCGAAAAAATTGGGGTGGCCAAAAAAGGTGCCAATTGACCCATGGAAGACCAACGGGTTGGTCGAAAAAAAGGTCAAGGCCGAAAAAGGTAAAGGCAAAAAGGTAAAGGTCAGGTAAAATTCGAGCTCAAAAAAAGGTCGCGGGTCAGAAAAAGGTCAAAAAAGGTCGCGGTCATTTTGCTGCAATATCCCCTATATATATATATAAACTATTATATATATATATAATATATAATAATGATATATTCTTATTTATATAAATATATTATATATATATATATAATCATATCTATATATTATATAGTATATATATATATATTATATATATATAATTATATATATATATACATATATTATATATATATATATGATCTATAATATATATATATATATATATATACTATATAAAGGCGCTATCTCCCTTTAAAAGGACGTTCACAAAAGATCATGATATTGAAGAAATCGCAGAAACACCGCGTGGAACCCTACAGTGTCACGTGTTAGCTAAAAACTCCAATAGAAAGATCGCGCGTTGCCAAAAGCTGCTTTTTTTTCCTGCTCCAGAAAATATTTTAATTTTTTAAAATTTTATTTTTAGGGGCTCGAGCCGACGGTGGGACGTCCCCTCCGTCGAGGCCGAGAGACCCTGACCCTTTCCATCTTTGCGATTTCAATCTTGGGTAATTCCGCTTTAGTTAAAAAAAAAACAAACAAACTATTTTTGGCGAACTCTGACGCTCAATTGCCTTGAAATAATCGAAAAAAAATCGATTACATTGTTCGTCCGAATATATCGTTAACATCCTTTTAAAGGGCAAGCTCCTATATATAATATATTATATAGTATATATATACTATATATATATATATAATATTATATATATATATTATATATATATATATTATATATAATATTATATATATATATATATATATATATATATAAGTATATATCATATAATTATTATATAACCAATTCATGTCATGTCATTCTCGCAACAATAACAATCCGAGATCGGAAATACCTCAACCCCGCAGATCGGAAATTGGTCAGGACAGTATTTATACTGGTTTTCTAAACCAAGTCTGAAAGTGCAAGGATAGTTGAGGCCCGATAGCAAGCCCCTTCTCCAGCGCAGCGCAGTCGGAGTGCTTACCACCGCGGGCGTGGGTTCGCATCCTAATACGCGGCTTTCCAATGTGAGAAGCATGAGAAGAGTGATTTATGTGTGATAATTGTTCGGTGTGTGTGTGTATGTTTGTGTGAGTGTGTGTATTGAAATTACAGTTAATACACTATGCGTAAACTGCAATACGTAAATATTACAGAAAAATCTATTTCTGGACGACAATTTTTTGTCTCCGTTCACGTGGCCGAACCGAGAATCCGAACTCCATAAGCTGAGAGGGAATCCGCGTTCCTGAGGCGAGCCAAAAAGCTCGTCTTACTCACTGAGCCAATACCTGCTCCAATAGCGTATATTAAAGTTGTTGTGGTTAAAAAACTCGTTGGTTGGATTTTCAGAGCGGACCAGAAGCCCCACACAAGGCCGCGCTATTCGTGGCTAGCAGGGTAAGGGCGGAGCTGCGTCCCAAATGGTTCTTCCCCGCGCTCTCGGCAAAGGGCCGTTTGGGAACGGCGGGTTGTTGTGGCAAAGGTTCCGAGTTAAAAGGCAGTCCATCCTCTTTCCCAGCTTCAGAGGTCGTCGTATGCGTCTCTCGTAGGCGGCGTCAACGTATTGTCTGTTTCGCCGGTGCAAGGCTGCGTTTAGCGAGGGTCGAGCACGTAGAGATATCATTCGGCTTTCCCAAGCAATTCAGGGCGCTGTTAGCTGTAGCGCTGGCAGTTAATTCGAGAGCGGTACTTCTCTTATCCTTCCCTGGATAGAGTCGGGTTGTATCTGCACAAAACAGGCGATCGCATCTCCCCCGTAAACCCTCTCGTTCGTCCTTTGTCTCGCTCGTCCCTCGAGTATATGAGTTCGGCGCTTCCGCGCACTAACCGTTTCGCTTACGCAGTCTTGAGGACGGGTCGGCGTCTCGGGAGGAGTGTTCGAGCGGCTCGGATGTGAGAACGCAATAGTGGATACAAACTCGTGTATTTGTCCCGCTGCACGCGCACGCAAGCACGTATGATGGTCGAAAGGGGTTTAACAAATCTTTTCTCTACCGGCCTCACCGCACCGTGCTTGTGGCGATTACAGGGCACTACGCGCTCTTCGTCGTTTCTTCGGAGGCGCCTCTGCGGCGGTTTCGCCCCGGCTGTTCGGGTAAATGCTGCTGTTGCTGTCCTCTATTTTTCGGTTTTGCCCCTGCGCCTCAATTCCGTTACAACGCGTATTTCCTCTCGGTTTCCCGCGTCGAAGGGAAGGGAAGGTTTAAGGCCCTTCGGATGTATGTCGCATTTGCTCTTTCGTGGCGGGTCAGCGTACCCGGTGGATCACTGCCGGCTCCGTGTTTAGAACAGTCGTCGGTTTCTCGCGGGGTGCTCTTTACCGAGTGTCCCGCGTGGCCGACAAGTTTCCACTTTGAAAAATTTGATGCTGAGTAGCGGCTATTCTTTACGAGCCCGAATGGTAGCGCATGGGGTGATGTTCATAGATTCCCGTCTGCTTTTTATATATATATATATATATATATATATAGTATAGTATATATACTATTATATATATATATATCTATATTATATAATAAGTGAAAATATATATATTTATATATGATATATCGTTATATATATATTAATAAATATATAGTATATTATATATATATATATATATATATATTAATACTTTCCACAACTCACTTGAAGAATTTCACGATTGCTGAATTGGCTGCATGAAAGAAGGCCTGAAATAATTTCCAGTAAAAAAAGCGTATTTTAGAAATAAAATTTAACAAAATTTACGACATATGCGGTATGGGTAAAAAAACCCGCCTCCCCTTCCCTCTCTCCGACGCAGATATAACACACTCACAAGACTATATTTCACTAAGGCATGAAAGTATCTTACGCTAAGGATATGGACTTTCTTTTTTCGATACAACCACAAAGGATCGTTTGAAAGGTTTTTCCTGCTTTGTGATAATTGGAAGTTAACAATCGATAATAATTCTTATAATTTTGACTTTCTTAAAGGCTTATTAACATCAAATATCATCACAACCTTGTCCTTCCAAAAATTGCCCAAAAATTCTATACTGCCTTTCTCTCTCAAAGAACAATAACATAACTTCTCTCGCTCTGACAAGGAAACAATATTGTCAATTTCTCAACATCTCAAGATTATTTAACAATCATACTCTGTTAGATGACAACAACACATATTCCTCTTCTTACAAAAAAAACCCTTTAAATAAACTAAAACATCTTCAAACCACAAACTAACCAAAATCTTTCTAACTCTCCTTTACTACATAATGAATTAAAATCTACTCCTAAACTCTCACAGTTCTACGGCATACAAAACACATAAACACAACATACCCCTTAGACCTATTATCTCTAACATTGACTCAACTACATACAAACTTTTCCAAATTGGATTGCAAACTCCTTTAAACGCCCTCATAGGACACATTCTTCTTCTCACATTTCCAACACTGAAGATTTCATTTCAAGTCCAGAAGACATTAACACTAATACCCACAGCCTTCTTAGTTTTGATGTTGTTTCCTTTTTTAACTCTGTTCCTGTCTCGTACTATCTCTCCTCCTGAACGTTTCATTTCTTGAGAAACACCATTAACTTTCTTCAGATCCCTCCTTTTTTTCCCCCCCCCGCTCGTCATTAAACAGCTTATTCTCCTTAACCCTTGAGCACAACTATTCCAGTTTAAAACAACACTTTACTATAACAAAACTATGGTTTAAAGCATGGGATTCCCCTCTCTCCCAATTCTTGCAAACATCTTTATGGAACTCTTTTGGAAATCTATCATATTCCTTACCCTTCCCTCTTCTAAATAATTCCTTTTGGTTCCGATATGTTGACGACATATTTGCAGCCATTCCTGTTTAACACTAATCCAAACGATATTCTCAATCATATAAACAACCTTCATCCTTCAGTAATTCACTTATACTTAATCAATCAAATAATTCCTTTCCATATTTATTTAATTTAAAAAATCAATAATAAATATATAAATTAATATATATGAAACTATTATTATCTTAATATTATATAAATATATAAATTATTATAAATATATATCAATCTTTTTAATGTTTATCGTATCATATAACATCTTAATTTAAATTTAAAAAGTTATATTTATTCTATATAAACGACGATTAATGACTACTTATATAACGCGAAATATAATATTAGTATAATTCAAATTTTAATATAATATGAATCCCAATTATTAGTCTTCGCATATATTTATCTTCCCAAAAAGTAATAATTTAATAGTTTAAGAATAATTTAATTTCAGTTCTTCCTGTATTCTATTTAATTCATTCACAGATTATCTAATTTCAATCCTAGTTATTTATATATAGTAATTTATGTTCTAATTTCATGTGAATCTAATGAGGTAGGCGGAATATCAATGATTACATATATTTCCTTTAATTTATCACTTGATTTATTAGCTAATATTTCTAAGACAGAATTCATCTATTTTATCAAAATTAATTTTATAAAGAATTATTATATTATTGAGATAAATCATCACATTTTTCAATAAATCCAATTGATATCCTTGAAAATAAATCTCCAAAAAGTCTATCGTCGATATTAGTTAATAATATTCAAATTGAATATGTTCATCGAATCTTTACTATTTTGTAATAAATAGTATTTCAATTAGTCTGGATACTCTATAAAATTATGTATTTATAATATAAAATAATCATCAACACAAACAATAATTAATTTCTTTTTATCAAAATAAAGATATTATCGATTATACAGAGAAATCTTAATATTAAATAGAGATGGGTCCTCATAACAAGAGAATTATAATATAGTCAAAATCATTCGGTATAAATCAAAAAAAGAAAACATTTATTCCCCCAATCTAAAAATCAATTAACATCGATATGTTATCAAAATGATAAAAAAAATCAACCCATACAATTAATTCAATTTTTATGGATAATCCCAGCACAACATCATATTATCCTTTTATTATTGTAATAGAACACTCTAATATTCCGGAGATACAATAATTCAACCTTAGAGAGTGTAATCTATTTATATGGGGGTAATTGGGATGGTTTGGTGGTTGTTTGGTGTGGGTTGTGATGGAAGTATAACAAATGTAAATAATTTTTATATATACATATCCGAAAAAATCTTCATTCCGCATGATCTTATCGAAATTATTCTATATCTACCTATAAATATTATTTATATAAATTTATCAATATATTTTCAATCCACCTGGGAAAATAATCTAATCTTAATTAATAAGTATATATTCCGTATAGACTATTTCCGTCGATATCATGCATCAATCTTTATTATATAATCTCTAATATAATGATTATCAATCCCAATTATTCGTATAAGTTCATCACATATAATAAAAAAATTAAATTTTTCACCGTATTTTTATCATGTAAGCTAATTTAAGTCCTAATTTCAAATATATTTTAAAATCAAATTCACAAATAAAAAAAATGATAAAATCCTGAAATTTAATAATATAAATCAAATCAAATATCCAATACATTCATTATACAATATCGAAAATTATTAATCAATAATTATAATATCAAGAATTATATAATTACCTATGAATATTATTATATATCACCTTTATTATAATATCATATTATTTCGTTATTTAGCATCCTTTATAAATATATTATAAAATAATCCAGATATCAGCGGATATATCCTCAAATGGAGATTAACGTACAATTTATATATGAATTTATAATAGTTATAATATATAAATATATAATTAATTATTATCATAAGAAAACATCCATCAGTATTAAATTGAATGATCATGTTTAGTTCTTTTTCTGAATATGATTAATCCCGCATTAGACTAATTAATTAAGACATTCTCAAGTAGTATGAATTCTTAAAATAATCGGATATTAATCTATCCATCAATCATCCATAATCAATTTTATATCAACTTATGATTATTTATGAATTCATTTAAGAAATACCTTCATATCAAAAGTTCCACAGTTTTCTAATTTATAAATAATTTAATATATTAAGACTTCGATCTCAAAAATTTTATCCCAAAGTTTCCATCATGAATTAGAGTTCATAATCTTATAGTTTATCATATAAATTATTAAAATTTTATAAAAGAAAATTTTTATATATGATCAAAAATAAATCAATTAAAAATTAATAAATATTAAATATTTAAAAAAATTTAAACTCAAATCACTATTGTTATAATTTATTATTTATCTATTAACCAATCAAACTAATCCTTTTTATAATGATTCATCTATTATCAAATATAAAATATCAAAGAAATTCACAAACATAAATTAAATAATATATTTATAAATAATATTTTTATATTTATATTATACATTTATATCCCATTATATTAGTAAAATCTTATAATAATCTGTATAAATTATTCCAAAGTTATATATGAATATAAAGTTGATATGTTATCG
>JABUQX010080282.1:0-7500 GCA_015478945.1 Trachelipus rathkii
ATATATATATATATATGATATATATATATATATATATTAAAGTTGTCACCACCCACTCATGGGCAGAGCCCTATTCAAGGAGGTGGGGTGTTGCACGCCAAATTTCATCTAACGCAAATTACGCAGATGAGCACAGACGCAGGCTTTAAGTGAGGAAGACAAAACGAAGCAGGGAACACAGAGTGAAGAGGAAGAGGAGGCTACAGAGCAGATGATGGCAGGAAAAAAGGAAGCACGGTAGCAAACTAGCCTGGAGTTACCAATGTCAACACACAGAAAACTCGTGCGCAGACACAGCACCCCTTGTGCTACGAGGGCGTCGTAAAGGGGTACGTGAGTGGTAAGTTCCCTCGAACACCTGCCGCTGCGGTACCTATAGAAAAGAGATAGTGCACCATCGCGCTGCAAAGATAGAGGGTCAAGTGAACTAGAAAGTACAGAACAGTTTATAAGCCTTTGCTTTTGACTCGACCCTGTCCAAAAGCTGGGTGAAACCAGAGCTCCCCCTGATGAGAATAAACACCCATACAAGGGCGTATGAGACCCTTAGCTGGAGTAACTGAGAGAAGAGGAAAAATCCACAGCCCAAAAGAACTCCAAGTTTCTTTGAGGCCGCCCTAGCAACCGTTGTGATGTGAGGTTTCCAAGACATTTTTTTGTTTATGTTAAGGCCAAGGATGTTTATATTGTCAACAGGAGAGACGAGAGAACCGTCGAAAGAGATAGGAAAGTTAGGACGTGTCTGTAGGTGAGAGTCAAAGGAACTTGTAGATAATTTTTTAAAGAATGGAATCTCACAATGTTGAGAAGATCCCACTTGAAATTCAATCCAGATAGCTAGAATAGAATCAAGAAAGATTGACGAGAGGCAATTAATTCTAGAAGTAAAAGAGGGAGCAGAATTGAAATAAGTTGAAGAATGAAGGGTCGAGTCATCGGCATATGAGTGGATAGAGTTAGATGTGCAGGTGAGATCATTAATGAAAAGTAAGAATAAAGTAGGAGATAAGACCTGAGGAACACCACTATTGACAGAAAAAGAAGAAGAAGTCGCTCCATCAACCACCACCGATATTGAGCGACTTGAAAGAAAGTTAGACATAAGTAAGCAAAGAGAAGGAGGAAACCCAAAGGAGGGGAGCTTGGAGAGCAGTGACGCGTGCCATACCCGATCAAATGCTTTGACACGTCAACTACCATCACGCAAGTCTCCTGAAGTTCCTAAGAGCGGAAACCATTAATTCTGGTTAAATAGAAAGCGCATCGCCAGTAGACCCGAGCGCCGAAAGACATACCGGCGATCGGAAAGAAAGAAAAGAGATTACAGATATATATATATATATATATATATATATATATATATATATATATATATATATATATATATATATATATATATATATATATATATATACATATTATTATTATTATATTATATATTATATATATATATATATATATATATATATATATATATATTATTATTATATATTATATTATATTATTATTATATATATATATATATATATATATATATATATATATTATATATATTATTATTATTATATATTATATATATAATAGCATTTGGATATTAATATGATATTAATATATATACATATTAATATATTATTACATATATATATAGTTATTATATATATATATATATACATATTATTATTATTATATATATATACATATTATAATAGCATTTTGATTAGACACATGATTTTCATTTTATATTATTATTATATATATATACATATATATATATATATTATATATATATATATATATATATATGTATATATATATATATATAAATATATTATTACGCACACAAATATATATATATATATATATATATATATATATATATATATATATATATATATATATATATATATATATATATAAATATAAAAATATATAATAATATATATATATATATATATATATATATATATATATATATATATATATATATATATATATATATATATATATATATATTATATGAATCCGAAATTGCAAACTACAATTAGACCCATAAACTCCCATGATAAAGATGCCAAAAAATATTTATTTTATATGCATTTAATCAAATGTAGAAAACATCCTCAACATCCTCATTTTTCAAAAGAGGATGCGGATGCGGATGCGGATGTGCCGTTAAGTGAGGATGCGGATGCGGATGCGGATGTCAATTTAGGTGCGGATGTTCCGCAAATGCGGATGCGGATGTCATGTCCATCACTAATATATATATATATATATATATATATATATATATATATATATATATATATATATATATATATATATATATATATATATATATATATATATATATATATATATATTTAATTTGTTATATATATATATATATATATATATATATATATATATATATAGCACTCCATTATAACTTTGTAAAAATTTTAATTTATGTTCGTACTTATGCTAAGATTTGCGCGAGCAAAATTTTAGCATAAGTCGAAGTGAAATGATATATAAACCCGGCCTGTTGAGATGCTCTTCAGTCAGATAAAGTCAGTCAGATCAAATTTGAAGCCTCTAATCAAGGTGCAACCATTTCCCCCAGATTGAAACTAGATATATATATATATATATATATATATATATATATATATATATATATATATATATATATATATATATATATATATATATATATATATATATATATATATATATATATATATATAAAATCTTACCTTTTAATTTAATAGGTTTTCACCATCAATGTTTGAGCTGTAATAAAAATTGTTATAGAATCTTGTTGATTTGCAGATCTTGCTAAATATCTTTGCTTACCGATCCCTCTTTGAGTTCTTTTTTTAATTAATTTCTTCTATTCTGGCACATTTCATGTCATTTCTTGTAATGCACTGCTCCTGCAGAAAAGCATCCCGTCTCCTCTACAGTATTTATTTCTATCACCTAGTATTTTTTGCTCACGTGCAATTCATATAAAGGAAAAATTCTTTCTAAACAAGCTGACAATGTGGCAGGACTGTTAATGTTGTCACAAAATTGATAATAAATCATATTTCAGTCTTCTTGTAATCCCAATGTCTCTTACATACCAGTATTTGGGAATATTATCTGTAGAGATAGGAATATTGACTGCTGTTAAACGATAACTTCTCCACTGATCATCGATCATTCAATGTTTGCTCTAATAATGGATAGAAAATGAGCAGTTGACCAATAGATGGGGAGATATCGCTGTAGGATCTAATACGTTTAGTTTAGATATATGTCTTCATCAAAGTAATCTCTATAACTGAAAGTTCTACCAAAGTTTAAACAATCTGTTTTAAACTTTATCTCATACTCTTCCAGATTAAATGCATTCGTTTTCAAATGAGCCAATGGGTCTCCAATTACCTCCTAGATAAAGATCTTCTATGTAGTTATTTTATTGCGTGGATCTATATCTGATAATTTCAAGGTTAATATTATTTTATATATATATATATATATATATATATATATATATATATATATATATATATATATATATATATATATATATATATATATATATATATATATATATATATATATATATATATATATATATTTAAAAATTATTATATAATTTTATAAAAAAATTTTATTTTTTTCTTCTGAGCACACATTCGAAACCCAGATATTGACATATTATGAAATTTAAAACCCAGCAACCCAGGTGTGAGGTCAAACCCAGATCTTAAAACCCAACATTGGCAGCCCTGATATTCGATCAAATTATTAAGAATCAGAAGAAAATCTCACTCAAGATACTCTCTCCAGAAATCCTCCCGGCAAGAGAGATAAATTTCAAGGAAAGGGCTGCGACTTGAATTTCGATCACAAATTTTCGCTAAACGAAGAGTCAGAGGCAATTGTGGAAAACGCGCTGGAAAAGGCTGTGACTACCAATTCGCCTACGAGAGAGTATCTCAACAGAAGGGTCTTTTATTACTTTACTTTTATTGAATATCTACTTATGTTGAATAAAAACATCATTTCAAATATGGATTTCTAAATTACCATCCTCTTATATAGGGTGCTTGCTCATAAAAGAAACCACCAACTTAGCAAGTCAACCCTATATAATTGGTGAACCCTGAGTAGAACACCCAGAACTTCAATCAAACAACGCCATCTAAAAAAACAAACAAATGAAGAAAAAGAAAAAACTACAATAACACTAAAAATCCCAATCAGAACACTCGGAGAAAATGACTCAAGCAAATGAACATTATCAAAACGAACTTCAATTTTCATTTTTAATAAATTTTGGATTATGGTCTTCAGCTTTTCACAACTATCACAGTTCGAGGATTCATCGCTAGACATAGCAAACTTCCTTTTCGGCATGGATTTCTTTCATCATTCAAGTTTGGATTATGGGCAGAAACTCATTTTTGAATTCCACTACGAACTCTGATTCCTTTTAAAATGGTTCTGTGACCGCTCCCTTTTATGTATGAAGAAATTTTTCAAATAAAGGACCTAAATTTCAAGCAATTTCGCCTCTACATATGTAACTTCCTTTATGGTATGGATTTCTTTCATCATTTTAAGTTTGGATTATGGGCAGAAATTCATTTTTGGATTCCACTACGAACTTTGATTCCTTTTCGAATTCTAAATGGTTCTGTGACCTCTCCCTTTTATGTATGAAGAAATTTTTCAAATAAAGAACCTAAACTTCAAGCAACTTCGTCTCTACATATGTCAAGCAATGTTTCTCTCGTAACTACAGCTTTGAAAACTACGTGCGCATTGGTCAAATCATGGATACATTAGAAACGCCTTATATTCAACGGTTCGATCGATGTGGCCTATTTAACTTGTGAATAACTCAATTGTTCAATATCAATAATTATGTATAAACATTTTTTGTACTTTTATGCATTTAAATGTTTGTATGTTTGTTTATATCTAACGGATATAACCAAATATGCTTGTGTTTAAATGCACCTTTTATTTTCTGTATATATATAACATTATTGTATTTTTATGTATTCAAATATTTGTATATATGTTTAGATCTTCGGATGTAACCAGTTATGCTCGTATTTGAATATTTACATTTCTTGTATACTATTTTTGCCTTCAAATGTTTGTATGTCTACTTATGTCTTCGGACATAATTAGATATGTTTGCATTTGAAAGTATAACTGTATTTTATTTATTATTTCTTGTATATTTATTATAACATACTTTCTCACTCCGTGTTTAGCGCAGGAAGTAATGTAGCACTCCATTATAACTTTGTAAAAAATTTTAATTTATGTTCGTACTTATGCTAAGATTTGCGCGAGCAAAATTTTAGCATAAGTCAAAGTGAAAATATATATAAACTCGTCCTTTTGAGATGCTCTTCAGTCAGATATTGAGTCAGATCAAATTATTAAGAATCAGAAGAAAATCTCACTCAAGATACTCTCTCCAGAAATCCTCCCGGCAAGAGAGGTAAATTTCAAGGAAAAGGCTGCGACTCGAATTTCAATCACAAACACAAATCCTCGCACAAAAATAGGGTGGAAAACGCGCTGGAAAAGGCTGTGACTACCAATTCGCCTACGAGAGAGTATCTCAACAGAAGGGTCTTTTATTACTTTACTTTTATTGAATATCTACTTATGTTGAATAAAAACATCATTTCAAATATGGATTTCTAAATTACCATCCTCTTATATAGGGTGCTTGCTCATAAAAGAAACCACCAACTTAGCATATATATATATATATATATATATATATATATATATATATATATATATATATATATATATATATATATATATATATATATATATATATATATATATATATATATATATATATATATATATTATATATATATATATATATATATATATATATATATATATATATATATATATAATATATAGTTTATTATTATATTTTTTATATATATATATTTTATATATTTTATATATATATATATGTATATTGAAGTTGAGATCTAAACATAGCTTGACACATTAAAGTCATCATATATGAAATTGTATAACATCAAATTTTAAATTTCACCATTAACTTATTTAAATTCCTTTAAATAATTTTTATTTATTTTGTTTATTTAATTTATTTTTATTATTATTATTATTATTATTATTATTATTATTATTATTATTATTATTATTATTATTATTATTATTATTATTATTATTATTATTATTATTATATATGTTATATATATATATATATTAATATAAATATATATATATATATATATATTATTATTATTATTATTATTATTATTATTATTATATATATATATATATATAATATATATATATATAATATATATATATATATATATATAGTACTATATATATACATATATATATATATATATATATATATATATATATATATATATATATATATATATATATATATATATATATATATATATATATATATATTGCGTTTGAACTCGGGCAATGCTTTAATAATGCTGATTGGGCATGTTATATAAATTAATCTTATGAATAACAAAATCTGAGATAAAATAAAATACTGCAATAAATTAATTAATTTAAGGTAACTGAATTTTAGCGCCATGCACAAGGGTCCTGATTGGCCAGGCCCCAAAGCTATGCCCAAGACGCGGAATAATTGCATAATTGGAAAATTTGGTGATGGCTTACTACGATAGGGTGAGAGAAAAAGTCTTTTGGCGTTCCCCTTGTGAGTTCTTATAAGTAATTAATTATCTTCTGCATAATATTACTTATTTTTGTGCACTGAAACAATAGCTCATAAGAGCAGATAAAGCATTTAGAAAATAGCACGAAGTATAACTATTTGAAAATATTCCATATTCATGACTGCTTTGATAAAATTGTCGGTTCTCACTACACATTTACGAATTTGATTAAAATAAATTATTAAACATTTTCTTGGTGTTTAAATAAACCGATAGTATTATATTATATATATATATATATATATATATATATATATATATATATATATATATATATATATATATATATATATTATTATATATATTATTATATATATCATGGCGGCTTTTTAGTAGGTAGCAGGCAACGCCTCCTACTATTGAATGGTTTCCAAAATATTAAAAAGTCAAGATATATATATATATATATATATATATATATATATATATATATATATATATATATAAATAAAGAGTATATATATACATATAGTATATATATATATATATATATATATATATATATATATATATATATAATGATTTCGTTCGAAGTCTAACTTTAAGATGCCGGCATCAATTTCTACTCGATTCCTTTTTTAATAGTAGCGATCGGTGCCAATTGTTAATTCTCGGAGTCAAAAAAATAGTTCCTTATTCTCTAGGGCAAGGCAACTTTGGATGTGCCTGACGAGTCAGTATCAGTCATTTTTTTTTAAATATTGCTTTAGCAAGAAATAATAATAAAAATATTATTAAT
>JABUQX010080282.1:20000-32500 GCA_015478945.1 Trachelipus rathkii
AATTAATGATATAATGATTGCCATCTCTCGAATTTTATTCCTTAACCAAGATCACTCTTATGTCATTTATTCAGATTCGCTCAGCGTCCTATAGGCGCTTAAAGTCCCCTATTCTAAAAACACAATGGTATCCGCTGTGCAACAATTTCTTTGGCTGATCCACTCTCGTAAGAAACAAATTACACTATGTTGGATCCGTTCTCACGTAGGAATAACTGGCAATGATTTGCGGACAGAGAGGCCAGAATATCCGCATTCTCATTCCTTCCGTATGCCACTGGACAAGGTTCCTCCCATCAACTGATTATTATCTGCTTACTGACAGGAATGCTGGGCGAGTGATCAGCGAGGGGCGAAACTTAGAGTGTAAAGCCGAACATTGGTGAGGGGTCTTCTTCTCACCGACGATCGGAAGCGTTGCACGAGGTAATGACTTGCATCGCCTCCGCATTGGCCGACCACCAACATCACTCATAGCCACTACATGTCACAGGACCCCTACCATTTGCGAATTTTGCCTTCGCCATGCCATGCAATCTGTTCACCATATCTTCATTGATTTCCCTCAACTGGACCCCATTCGCCGTCGTCATTTTTCCACTCTATGGTCCATAACACCTTTTAAAGGTTTCCCATATCTTGTCTGAATCCTCCCACGTTTGATAGTAACTATCTTCTCTTATCTCTAAGAATTAAATATTCTTAACATTAGAGTTGCTTCGAGTTGATTATTCAGCCACAAGTGGCCGCTTCCCTGTGGGCCTTGGTGGGTTCTGTACACGAACAAAGATGCTATTCAAAAATATATATATATATATATATATATATATATATAATATATATATATATATATTATTATATATATTATATATTATATATTATATATATATATATATTATATATATATATATATATATATTATATAGTGGTCTAAAATTTTATCGATCTAAGTATAATTTTAATGAATATATATATTTATATTATATATATAATAATATATATAGTATTATATATATATATTATATACTATATGATATATATATATATTATATATTTATATTAATTATATATTGATTAAAATATATTTTTAAAACAATTTTAAAATAAATAAAGGACTTACTTTTGAAATAATTAATATTTTTAGGATATTGATAAAAAAGTTAAGAATGTGACGCCAATGTCCTTTTTGCTTTGAATTTTATAATTTTTATTTTTTATTTTGTAAATTTCAATATTTTTTTATATTTGTGTTTTAATAATTTGTAAAATTTTTTAGTTTTGATGAGGGGACCAAGGATATAAGTCCGAAACGTAAACTTATTCTCGTTTAGTTATTTTTCTTAGATTTTCCTTTTTTATTTTTAAATGGTTTTAAAAAATATTATTAATCATTTACAGAGCTTGAGTGCTGAATTAGAGCTCTTTAACTGAATTCTAATTAATATATATATATATATATATATATATATATACTCATATATTTATATATAATATTATATATATTATATATATATATACTTTATATATATATATATTATATTATATATATAATATTATATAAACGTCCTCCCCCAGGAAGGTCTCACGACTTGTCGTGGACCACGAGAAAGGTCTTGGGTATCAACGGCCTAACGGCCTAATCCGCTGGACTGGCAGGCCTATGCGCGGATGCCGGGAAGTTTTCCCACTAGTAGCAAAGCAGCTACCAATGTACTCATTAACGTCTGAGTGAGACGAAGCTAGAGTTAATAGAGATTAGCTCACATTCTCTCCTCCACCCCCGCTCTTTTGGGTATTTGGGTGTCGCGGGGGTCTCGCCCTCCTACGGGTATGGAAAACGTCCCACCCTGTGTTCCCCGTCGGCTTCGAGCCCCCTACATTTGCGTGTAATAACCTTTTTCAAATAATATATATGATTTCGCCCTTAGAACCGGTAAAAAAAAAAAAAAAAAAAAAAAAAAAAAAAAAAAAAAAATTCAATTTTCGCCCCCAGAACATCTATTTATATATATCATAGATGCTACCTGTGAAAATTTTTTTGATCCGAGCTCCGTTCGTGTGGCGTTAAGTAACTTTGTATATATATAATATACTATATATATATATATTTTTATATATATATATATATATATTATTATATATTAATACATTTCATGAAAAGCACAGAGAATGCGTGAGGAACCCGAGATTCGTGATCAGACCGATCGTGCCAGACATCAAACTCAATACTGATAACGACTGATCCAGAGACAAATCGCGATGAAATTGATTAGTGAGAAATTTACCGGCAACGAAGTACGCACATAGAAAATAACCACAGGATGACATCCGCATAAAGTAAATGATTAACGAAAGAAAACTAATGACCTTCCGCTTTAATATATATATATATATATAATATATATATATATATATATATATATATATATTGCGCAGCTCATGCGATATGGGGCGTTAAATCTGTTAACCTCTGCATGCGTGCGAGGCCCCTTTAAGGCGCGGGGCCCAGGGCGATTGCCCAGGTCGCCCTGCCCTGGAGCCGCCACTGATCCTGCATAATAATCATCTCTGCTGCTTGATAATCGAATAATTTTTATCTTGAATTATCATTGTTCTGAGGCTTAATTTTTTGATAGCATTCCTCTAGAATTTGAGGTTTACGTTTTGCCTCAATTTTCATTTTTTACAGAGGTGTCTCTTTTTCTTTTTTTTTCTCTTTCTCTCTTCTCAGATAATACTTTTTCTTTTTCACAAAGTTCTCTATATTCTGTTTCATGTAACGATCGCAGGTGATTTTTTTTTTTAAATTAGTGGTGCTTCTTCTTTTGCGAATTGCGAGAATAGCTTTATTGCACAATTTCCATTTAGCAAATTCATTTGATTCTTTCAAGAAAAACTCCCACCACACGCTCTTTTCTCTATCCGTAACGCTCATTTTTTTTCTCCTGTGCGAAAAGTTAAGAAATAAATAGTTCCGATTTATTTCGTGAAATATTTTTTAATGAAATAAGATATTTGTAATTTTTTGAAAAAAAAACAAAAAACTGAAATATTATATTTATTACATACTCTAAGGCTAAGGCATAAGAGAGCATTTTTAAAAAGATAACATCCTGATAACGATTTGGTTGCGAAGACCAGTGACAACCGCGGTTGCGGTTGTCAAAATATGTGCGGTTGCTTCGCATTTGCGGTTGCGGTTATTTGATCCATCACTTATATATATATATATATATATATATATATATATATATTATAATATATTATATATATATATAAATATATATATATATATATATTATATATATATATATATTATATATATAATATTATTATATTATATATAATTATATATACTATATATATATAATTTTATATATTATATATATATTATTATATGTGACCAACATCATAAATATTATACCTGTATATATATATAATATATAGTATCGCTTTTTGTTTATATGTATATATTAATTATTTTGCTAATTATATATATAATATTATATATATATATATATATAATATATATATATATATATTATATATATTATATATTATATATATATATTATTTATATATATATAATTATATAATATATATATATTATAAATATAATATATATATCAGAGGTGGGCACCCGCATTTAAGGGTAGTCGCTAGCGCACCTCCGACCATCGAGAAAACGTAGTCCGCTAGCGCTCTTCCGCACCTATTCAGACCATCAAACCTCCGCTATCGCAAGTCCGCACGTCCGCACGTTTTCCGCTAATAATGTGCAACTTCACAAGGTTTTAATATTAAATACTAATAGTATATAATATCCTTACAAAAAATTTTATTTATAATATTAATATGAAAAATTGAATGAATATTACAAAATCTCAAGATTTTCTCCTCCTCCTCAATGTCTTCTTCAAAGGACAAGAGATCCATATTATCAACTTTCAAAAAGATTAGCTGCTCAAAATTAAAAGCAGTTTAGGCTGACCTCTTTGCCCAAAATATCCCACCAATATAAAATATTCGCTCTACAGCAGCAGAACTGGGGAGAGGTGTATTATATTTTATGGAACAAGTTTCAACAATTCTGCCCAACGCTGAAAGGGAAAATGTCCTTGGTGAGAGGAGTACTGGTGTTAGTTCGCTACCAGCAGTCATTGCCTAATTTAAGGTCTCACCTAAATCATTCTGCCTGCCCTTCTGAAATATTTTGACCACTTCCCCCATTAAGAGGCTGATTTCGTTCAGACTTTGTAGAATATCATGAAGACTTCGGAGGCTGCAGAGGTCCGATGCTAATTGGTCCTTATTGCGTATGATGCCTTCGGTAGCTATATGTATATATTATATTATATATATATATATATAATATATATATATATATCTATAATATAATATATATATATATATATATATAATATATATATATTATATAATTATATATATAATATTATATATATATATATTATATATATATATATATATATATATATAATAATATATAAGTACGTTTTCATTGTCCGTCATATGTATTTAAAAACTATTAATGCTATAGTAAAACGGATACTTTGCTGGAATGCTGGTACAATTTTAATGATGAAAGTAAAAAAAAACATAAAAAAAACAAAAAAATAAAAATATCTCAAAACTACAATAGCTACCAGCGAAAAGAAATACATTTTTGGAATCGTGGTAAAATTTTGTTAAAGAAAACTGTAAAAAAAAAAAAAAAAAAAAATATTGTTATAATTATAGTAATATGAATTAGAAGGCCTATTTAGAGACCTTTTATTGGTTTCTCGTTAAAATAAATAGACTTTCTATTAAAATTTTGCTTTTTTTTTTTTTTACTAAAGAATACCCAAGGGTATAACCGCACCGATGGCAGGAGTCGGGTCTCTCGGCCTTCCGGGGAACTACTGGGTAGGATAATTCCCCCCTCCGGGGAGGGTCTCCGGAACCCCGCTCTTTGGTATTTGGGTGTCGCGGGGGTTTCCTCCGCCCCCCTACGGGGTAAATGGAAAACGTCCCCCCTGTGTTCCGCGTCGGCTCGAGCCCCCTAATTGCCGTGTAATACCTTTACAAAATATATATATACCCCCTATGTTCCCCGACGGCTCGAGCCCCCCCAAATAAAATAGCCAATTTTTGTTTTTCCAGGATTCCAAAAATGTATTCTTTTCGCTGTACTATTGTAGTTTTTGAGATTTTTTTTTTTTTTTTTTTTTTTTTTTTTTTTTACATTTCCAGCACTAAAATTGGACCAGATTCAGAAAATGTATTCCGTTTTACTGTAGCATTAATAGTTTTTAAGATACAAATGACGACAATGGAAACGCTGGCCATATATATATATATTATATATATTTATAATATATTATATATATATATATATATATATATATATATAATATATATTATATATATTATATATACTAATTATATATACATATATATATATATATATATATATATTATATATATTTATTTGGGTTTTAAACAGAATTGATTTAGATATTGTCTAGTTTTTATATATTATAATATAATTAATTAAAGTTATAGATGAAGGGTATAGCTTTTTTAGTCTATTACAATCAATTTAAATGTTATTTTTTATATATGGTACCATTAAGGAGGTTAAGATGATTGGTTTGGAAGTTTAATTATTAAAACACAATAAGTCTTAGACTAAAAGTATAATATAGTTTATAACTTAAAATAAAAATTATATTTCTTTATTTGTAACATAAGAATTTTAATAACGATAAAACTAGAACTTTTAATATTTATAAAAGGATGCGAAAAAAGAGCGGAAACTATAATATTTGATCCGCACGTTCAAGTCCGCTAATTTCCTGACGTCTCCGCACCTTCGCTAGTCCGCACCTATTCTGGAGCGGACTAGCGGAATAGCGGACTAGCGGACTAAAGGGCGGAAGTGCCCACCTCTGATATATTATATATATATTAATATATATATATATATATATTATATATATATATATATATAATATATATAATATATATATATTATATATATATCTTTTTGTTTTCTCTTCAAAATGAAATTTGCATAATTATATATATATATATATATATACTATATATTATTATTATATATATATATATATATAAATATATAATATATTATATTATAATATATATATATATATATAATATATATATTTATATATATATATATATTAGGGATGTACCGGAACTCGATTTTTTAGAAGTTCCGGTTCCGGCCGGAACTTACCGAACTTTCTATTTTTTCAAATGTTTTCTTAAAAAAAATTCAGTAATTGTTTTTGGATTTTCTACAATAGTTTTTTATGTGGATATAGAAAATTGATATATATGAACAAATATGATGATAAAATGACCTCGACTCTATAGTCTCGAAAACTTTAAATGCGAAACAATATTTTCATACTCGAACCGGTAGCTTTAATACTCTAGGGTTGGGGATTTTTTTGAGATATTTTTTTTTTTATTTATTTTTTTTATTTTTATTAAAGAAAAAATTGTTTTTTTAATTATTATTTTTTATTAAATAATTTTAATTATTACCTAATTAATAATAAGTTTAGTAAATATAATTATTATTTAGGTTAATTAAGTTATTTAAATTATATATATATACTGTATAATATCTGAGTACTCTAATTTTATTTATTTCTTTATTAAAAAGGACTTGAAGGGGAAGATCCAATATTTGAGATTTTGGGACCCCATTTTAGCCCCCACCTAAAAATGGACATAAAATTCTTAATTTTCAGACAATTTTGATGGGGAAAAAAGGCAAACCGCAACTTTTTCTGACCTCTAGAGCGTCATTTTCGGGTGTTTTTTCTGTGTCTGTAGTAATTGTTTCGGCGTTTTCATTTTTTCCAAACCTAATTTTTTTATATTTTTTCGTATCAACTTCTACAATTTTTTTCGGAATGACTTCAAACTTGAAATATACATAGATGGGTGTGTTACGCACAAAATGCACATAGAAGTTTTTTGATTTTTGGAAAATTGAGCCCAGCAATTAAAAAAAAAAAAGTTGGTTTTGAAATTCGAAATTACTGAGCACAATTTATATAATATATATATATATATATATATATATATATTATATATATATATATATTATATATATATAATATATTATATATATATAATAATATTATCTTATATAAATCTAACTTAGGAAATTTATTAAGTTTAAAAATATATATCTATATATATATATATATGCGGATGATTTGGTTTAGAGTGGCGAATCTGAAGGGAGTTTGAGTGGATTGGTAGAGGGATTTGGCAGGGTGTGCAAAAGGAGGGGTTTGAAAGTAAACGTAGATCAAGAGTAAGATATGTTGTGAAATGAGACAAGTTCTCGATGTGAAGTTATGTTGGATGGTGAGCATCTCGAACAGGTGCCTGAGTTTAAATTTTTCACATATGTTGGATGAAAGGGACGGATTAATGCATGTTAGTAGGAAGTTAGAATTGTAGGAAGGTTTTGCTGGTGCCTGCATAACTCCTTTTGGATTAAAGGGAACTAAGCTTGAGTGCGCTAGGGCCTTACATGAGGGTATGTTGTTACCTGTGTTAATGTATAGTAGTGACTCTATGGTCTGGAATAAGAGGTATAGATCTAAAGTACAATATGTTCAGATGGACATCTTAGGGCGTGTTAGGTCGGAAGAATTGTAAATGAGTGAACGCATTTGGTAGTTTTTGTGGTGTGAAAGAAGGAGTAATGAGAGAAACTAAATGAAAAAACATTGAGAATGGTTTGATCATGTGGGGAGGATTGATAGTCGGTTGGTTAAGCGGATATATAGTGGTGGGTGTATTGGGAATCGATGGGCTGGGAGACCGAAGAAAAAAGGGATTGAGTGTGCAAAGTAGTACTTGAGGGAGAGGAATGTGAGTTTGGCGAGAAGAGAGGTGCAAAATAGTAATGAATGGCGGGGTTTTTAGGGAAGGGGTATGGTTGTGGCACTTTGCCATGGGATGAAACTACATTGACGAGATGCATAGTGAGGGTCCGTTGCAGCCCCGGAGCTGTAGGGTGGATTTTTCTGACTGTGATGACTTTTCACTTAAAGGTGTAAAAGGGGTGTTAAGACTGGGCTTTCTTTTCTACTTGCGTCATATTCTTCCACTACTTTTCTGTTTCCAGTGCATGTGACGCACCTTACCTCCAGTCTGGGGAAAGAAGGTGAGTAATAGATGATTATATAATATATATATATATATTATATATAATATATATATATATATATATATATTATTATTATATATATATATTTATATTATATATATATATTTATATATATTATATATATATATATGATTTAAAGTAATTGGCTGTGTCCTATTGATTTAAACTATAAGATTATAATTTGTTGGTGGATGGATGAGGGATGAGGGATAAGCTCGTTGGTTAATGATCGTGCAGATCCAGCCCCATCTCTTAACATGAATATGATTAATGACCCCTATATAATTAATAGGTTTGACAGAATTTATTAAGAATATATGAACGGCAACAATTCTTAGTCATTAGCCTACAAATCTGTAAGGTCAAAATTTATATATTTTTATGTAAATTGTTTTTCTTTCTAAATTTGTTGGATATAAGATTTATGGTTTTAATCCTTTATATAAGAATTTAATTAGTTTTTTAATGCAAAGTAATAAGAATCAACGGCATTTTTTTGGCATTTAAAAATTGCCTTTCCTTTTTTAAACGTTTTTCTCTTGCGTATGTTTTTTTTGTTTTGTTTCCATTTTCGTTGGAAAAAATCTCGTAATGAAGCAATTTTCATTTGCAAGTTTAAATAGAATTACCTATTAATTAATTATTTCTTAATTAAAATGTCGTAATTGAGTAAATTGGCAAAATAAAGAAATGGGGAAAATTCGGAGTGCGTATACACTGTCCCTTGTAAAGAGTATGAATTGAAATTTTATTTTATAAACAAACTTTAATTAAAGCGCTATTAAAGCCTTTCTCAATATTTATTGAAATTCGATCGAAAGAAAAGAAAAAAAAATTAAGGATAAAATTTGAATTTTTTTTTTTATCCTTAAATCCTTAACTTAATGTCTTCAAACATTATTTTAAAAATAATAAGGAAAATTATAAAGTATGTTCGTAAATTTATAAAGCGCCTTTAAGATTACATTCAAATGAACGAGCGCTGCCGAATTTATTTCCCGATTTGCCACCAAACTTCCCGTTCGGCGCTGTTAACTTCGCTTTTATGCTAAAACCAGATTCATTTATTATCTCAATAACTTTTCTAAAATTTTCTTTAAATATATATATTTCAGGGAAACTACACTAATATTTAATTCCATTTACCCTTTTAGAAACGACGCTTTCCGATAGAATCTATTATCATCAATATCAAAACCTATTTAATAATATGCACTCTCTCTCTCTCTCTCTCTCTCTCTCTCTCTCTCTCTCTCTCTCTCTCTCTCTCTCTCTCTCTCTCTCTCTCTCTCTCTCTCTCTCTCAGACCCATACACACAACACACACGTACACACACACACGTACCTACACACACCTAGACAAAGACACACATACGCCACCTGCACACCATGCCAACACAAACACACACCACATATATTATTATTATATATTTATATATATATATATATATTATATATATATATAATATATATATAATATATATATATCATCATCATCATATTTAAAATGGGTTACCCCGTTGGAATAAGGGTGTGTACATGAACTGGAAATAGAAAAGTAGCAAAAATATGACGCAGTCGAAAAGAAAGCCCGCCTTACAGTCATTTCTATAATCCTTAGTGCAAAATCGTCGCAGCCAGAACATCCACCCTAGGGCTTCACGGGAACTGCGACGGGTCCTCACTATGACATCTCGTTAATGTATTGCTTATCTTTGGCCCAGATGGCCACAAACCATATATATATATATATATATATATATATATATATATATATATATATATATATATATATATATATATATATATATTATATATATATAATATATATATTTATATATTATATATACTATCGTTATCTGATTATTTGTGCGTAAAATATTTTGGCTTGAGGAACTAAGTTTAATGTTTCTGACCAAATCAAATGGAGTTGTTTAACAGATAATCTCCGCTTGATAACAAAGACGACTCGCTTCATTTCAGTTAAATTGCGCAGAATGCTGCAATGATCAGAGGAAATAATTTAAATCTCAGTTAGATCAAACTATGTTTGTGCAGCAGATGCATTTGAGGTGTATTTGTGCGGAGGAAGATTGTTCTGTAGCACTTGTTTGTGGTTCTTGAATTTGACACTAGTGTAGCAGATATTAACCCTTTCTTTGCCTCTGACCTCTTTTAAATAACTTATGCTGCAGCGGACCACCAAGACTTGAATCAAGATTTAAATCTCTCTCTCTCTCTCTCTCTCTCTCTCTCTCTCTCTCTCTCTCTCTCTCTCTCTCTCTCTCTCTCTCTCTCTCTCTCTCTCTCTCTCTCTGATATATTTAAATTTCTCGCTATTAAGATTTTGTTCCAGGCTTCATTTTCTTTCATGATTTCTTTCATGATTTCTTTCATTCTTTAATTCTTTCTTTCTATTTTAATTGCAAAAGATCATACATGTTCAAATCTTCGCGAACAAACCTTTGAAAATAATCTTGCGGTGCGGTGTTGGTGCACGAACTCCTTTTGGTGGAACGGTGCGGTAAATTTTGGTGTTCGGCTAAAGATAATTTGAACATTGCCATGAACATTTCTAGAAAGTCTTCTGAAGCATTTTTTCCACATTCTTTTTGGGTAATGGAAACGAAGATCAAACCCGTGACCCTAACGTGTAGACAAAACAAACTCCCATCGAGTCATTGCAGAGTATATATATATTATTATATATATAATATATAATATATATATATTATATATATTTGGATATTTTATGACTATTATATTTATGTATATATATAATATATATATACATTTTAATGTTTTTAGATTACATCTATATCTCATATATATTTGTCAATGTTTAAGCCTTAATCATTGCTTTTGTTCGTTTATTTGTACCGACAAACAGAGTCACTATATAGGCGCCTATACGAGTCACTTTATTGCCTTTTGAGTTTTGATCACATACGTATGTTTGCCAGATGCATGAGTTTTTTTTTGTTTAAATTGTTTTTTTTATTTTTTAGTTTTCATATATATATATATATTATATATATATAATATATATATTGATTAATATTATATATCCGAAATAAAAATCTACGGTAAAAAAAATGCTGAAAAATGCCGATCTTGCCCCCTATACTACTATATATATATAATGTTGGCTGATGCATGACTCTTTTTTGGTTTAAATGAATAATTGTTCGATTTTTAGTTAAAATCCTTCTTTGTTCTGTGAATGTAGTAATAATAAGTATGTCCGTGATAATTATTAATGAATTTACTTTCTGATAAAGATAATGTATTATCAATTTTTTAAAGAATATATTAGACAAGATCTGATTTGTGGTGAACTTTTTTGAGCTTGTTCAATGGGTTTTAAATTATAAGTAAGCTTCACTATATATAATATATATTTATATATTATAGTTTTTTATATATCATAATATTATATATATATATATATTATATATATATTAATATATATATATATACTTTTTATATATATATACAGTGGCGTATCAGAAATTTTTTTTCGGGGGGCCAAACAAAAATCGCTCCTTATATATATATATATTATATTATATATATATATATTTATTATATATCATATATATTATAAAATATATATATATATATATATATATATATATATATATATATATATATATATTATATAATATATATATATATATATATATATAATATATATATATATATATATATATATAAATATATATATATATAATATAATATATTATAAATATATATTATGTAAAGTGGAAGGACAAATATTAAATTTCTAAGAAAAAATGGACTATTTATCTGAGTTTACTGAAATCATCTTAACTAAATTGTTAAATTTTTAATCGCCTGTATAAAGAGTGAACAAAGTCCGAGATCACATCTTCAATTTTTATTCAATATTTCGATGTATGTAGAGGAGGGCAGTCCAATAAGTCTTTCATCTCCAATAGTAATTCTCAAGTAGGTTTTCAGAAGTCTTAAATGTTGAAAAGCTTCTTTCTACTGAGCAGTAGACCCGGGTAAAATTGCCAGTATTTGCAACAAGATGTAAACATTTGTAGCAATTTGTGACTGCGAACGTGAATTAGTCGATCTGTCGCGATGAAAAGTGTCGGTCTGTGCGTGATTGCCATTTCAATGGTTGTTGTTCCCTGTGTGCATCATCAATTGAATGTCCGAATGGCGCTTTCGAGATCTTTCCTTGTTAAAAATATCACAGCGTTCGTTTTCTTTCTCATTGGCACATTACAGCGTTGCCCTTTTA
>JABUQX010080282.1:37500-53743 GCA_015478945.1 Trachelipus rathkii
CCCAATCACTATTACGCTATATATATGTATCCTGGTGCTATGTTCATTTTCCAATAATACGTTACAACCGTTTCTGGTTTTCTGTACTGTTAACGCCATATGAGCCAGTGGTGCGTTAATTTTGAGAAGTAGTATATTGATTAGATATAATATTATATATATTATATTTATTATTATATATATATATATATATATATATTATATATTATTATATATATATATTATTATATATATATAATATATATATATAATTATATTATATATTATATAACTGTTATTCTGTATTATTTATATTATATATAATATATTAATTATGTGTTATAATTATATAATATATATATATATTATATATATATATTATCTATATTATATCTTATTATATTTTTATATATATATATATAATACTTAACAAATATTTACATTTGCATAATTTCTATTTATTTTTACGCATATGAAAAAGAAAAGAGAAGATTAATTAATTAAAATACTAAAGAATATAAAGTTGTGAAAATCAATTTTAATTTTCACGAAAATTTTGCTCGATCGAATAAAAAAAAACTTTTGTTGCAAAATAAATTAATTAAATTACGTTTTTTTTTCAAGGAATAAATTAAATACTACTCTATACTAAATACTATCTATATATACTACTACTACTACTACAACTAATACTAAACAATCAATAAAAAATAAAATAAATAAAAAAAATAAAAATAAAAAAAAAAAAAATGAAAATAAAAATAAAAATAAAAATGAAAATAAAAATAAAAATAAAAATAAAAATAAAAATAAAAAGAAAATAAAAATAAAAATAAAAAAAAAAAAAAAAAAAAAAAAATAAAAATAAAAATAAATAAAAAAAAATAAAAATAAAAATAAAATTTAATAATAATAATTAATAATAATAATAATAATAAAAGAATTATATATTATATAATAAAAAGGCTAATCATTTTTTATATAATATAATATAACATAATATAATATAATAAATATAATATAATAAAATATATATATAATATATATATATATAATAATAATAATAATAATAATAATAATAAAGCTAACCAGGTCTGTTACGACGTTGTTTTCTAATCAGGGGTTGCTTTGACCTTGACCTGATACGTCTATCACCTATCAAGGTCATCTCTATCCTTTGTTTTTTTTTTTTTTTTTTTTTTTTTTTTGTCTTTAGAAGAGCATTTTATCTCTTTTCATAAATTCTTTTTTGCCGTTTATTAGCGATGTAAAGAATCTGAGTTCCAATCTTCCAATCTAATTTCAAAATTTATTTTGAAACTATAATTCTTACATAACACATTATTGTTAAAATGTTATACAATGCTATAATAATAATTTTTTAAATGTTATATATATATATATATATATATATATATATATATATATATTTATATTATTATATTATATATATAATTATATAATTATATATTATTATATATATATATATTATATATATATGTTATACATATATTATAATATTATTATATCATATTATATATATATATATTATATATATTTTTTATATATTTTTAATATATTATATATATATATATATATATATACTGTATATATATACATATATATATTATATATTTATATAATATATTATATATATATATATATTTATATTTATTATAATATATATATATATATATATATATATATATATATATATAATATATTATTATATACTACATATATATATAAATACTATATTTATATATATCCATATTATACATGGAATCCTTATTTAATTAATAAATATAGCTAAACTTTATTATATTTTAATATTATATATTTAGATTATTTTTATAGATATAATATATATTATATATATAATATATTATATATAAATATATATTATATATATATAATATATTATATATATATATTATTAGGTATATATTATATATATATATATAGTCACTCCATTTTGTGATAGTTTAGGGGTCATTTGATTTTAAAGTTGATATGATGTTTTTTGATGACATTAAGACGAGAATTATGACCATGTAATGAACGGTAGAGAAGTTGTTAACTTTTATCATTTGCATATTAAAATGAAGTCAGTTTTTTCATATATATTAATATGTTACAAAATCTTGTTTTCTTGTTCTTTGTTTTTAAATTTATTGAAAGAATTAGTGAAGTCTTTAGTTAATATTAGAATTAAATTATTAGTTACGTTCAGACATTATCCTAATAAACATTTAATATATTAAAATCTATTTTATAATTTTTTAGCTATTTTATTTTATATAATTAATTAATTATACCTACAACAATAATAAAAAAAATATTAAAATTATTATTTAAGACTTCTAATAGATCACTTAAATTAAATGTTAAACTATTTGCTGTTATAATTATTTAAGGTATTTAGAAGTTTTTTATTTTATAAATTAATTTATATTATTAATAGTATAATAATAATAATAATAATAATAATAATATAATATAATAATAATAATAAAATAAATAATAATAATAATAATATATATAATAATTATAATAATAAATTTATTTATATTTTATAAACTTTAATTATTTATAATTTATTTAAGTAATAGTAATATACTAGTAGATAGGGTGGTGGAAACTGCGGCCAAACTGAAAGGCTGCGATTTGTCGCTAATCTGGCCCTAATCGTTATTTTGTCATATTTTGGTACTTTTTTCCTAATTTTTACCATTTTTTTGTATCAATTTTTGCCTACTTTTTTTAATGTTGCCAGATTTTTGTCGCTAAATCTGGCACCTTAATCCGAAATTTGGCTTTTTTAGCATTTTTGGCACTTTTTAGCATTTTTTAGTTTACCTTTTTTTTTAGCATTCTGATCCATAAATTCGGTCAAGATCCAACTCGGAGGATTTTGGGGATTTTTCCCATTGGCAGCCTTGCACGTCGAAGGCAAAGACTTCAAAATCGGACGACCTTACGAAATTCCACGTCATGTCGGCAATTAACTTGTATTCCATCATTTTAATTAGATTCAAACGTTTTGATACGTCAAACCTAGGGTTTTTAGGGTCGGTGAGATCGAATTTAAGGTCTGGAAGACCGTTTTTGGAGGTTTAGTCCCCCAAAAGGGGGGCGGAGCCAGGGGGACTTTTTTTTTTTGGTTCCGGAAGGTTTTAAAATATCGTAGATCATTTTGATGGTTCATCGATTCTATCGTGATCGATTACACCTATATCGATGTTTAAATCTTTCTACGTGCTTTGGTTGGCTTTTAACAATGAAAAATATAATCGAAAGCAAAATAATTACTATAATTATACCATTTCGATTATTTTTTTATTGTTAAAAGCACCAGAGGGAAAAAAAAAAAAAACCGTAGGGAAAAAGACGATTTAAACATCGATTAGGGGTAATCGATCACGATAAATCGATAGATCCTACAATATCTCGATATTTTAAAACCTTCGGACGCAAAAAAAAAAAGTCCCTTATTGGGTTCCGCGCCTTTTGGGGGACTAAACTCCAAACGGTCTTTCAGACCTTAAAATTCGATCTCACGACTTAAAACCTAGGTTTGACGTATCAAAGGTCAAAATCTAATGATTCAAATGGAAATTTCCAGTCGGCCGACATGACTGGAATTTCCAAAATCTCCGTAAGTGGTTTTCAAGTCTTTGTCTTCGACATGCAGGGCTGCCAATGGGGAAAATCCAAAATCCTCGGAGTTTGGGGATCTTGACCTGAATTATGGACAGAATGCTAAAAAAAAGTAGCTAAAAAATGCTAAAAAGTGCCAAAAAATGCTAAAAAAGGTCAAATTTAACGGATTAGGTTGCCAGATTTAGCGACAAATCTGACAAAACGCTAAAAAAGTAGCAAAATTCCTAAAAAAAATTGTAAAATTAGTAAAAAGTCCAAAAATGACAAATTAACGGATTAGGGTGCAATTTTACGACAATCTGGCAGCTTTCAGTTTGGCCGTCAGTTTCCCACCCTATACTACTTATACTTTATATAATTTTTATTAGCTGTATGTAATATTGTATTAGAAATTATATTAAAAATATATAAAGTAAAAATTAAATACTATATAATTTTATTTATATTATCAGATCCTTTGGTCTAAGAGAGTCTTTCATTAAATTATTTATTAATTAATCAATTAAAATTTTTATTGTCGTCGTTAAATAGTAAATTTTGCTTCGTACGTTTTTAATGAAAAAAAATATGATTAATAAATCCAGAGTTTTATTTCATTGTTTCGTCTTTTTTTCATTATTTCTTTTTCTTTTAATAATCAGAAATTAAAAATCTACAATAAATAATATATATATATTATTATATATATATATATATTATATATTTATATATAATATATTAATATATTATATTTATATATATATATATATATATATATATATATATATATATTATATTATATATGCAGAGGACAATGGGTGTCACTTCATGTATTGACATGTATCTCAAAATTTCAAGGGTTTTGTTCTGACCCCATTGGGCATATATGGAAGTCGTTAGAGTACATCCATACACACCAGTGTAAATAGTCTCGACCTTTTTTGGCTCTTCCTCCACAATTCATACAGACTTAGTTCTCCTATAATTATCATCATAACACTTATACAAAAACACTTTTCATTTAAAAAATAAAAATAAAAATAAACCAAAGTACTAGCCCATGAGAAGTCAAAAAGGGCCGGTTCTAAGAATAGTTTCATCCGATCTCAGGTCACGAGTAGTAGTTGAAGACACCGGTGTTTGTGTTGGTGTGTTTGTCACGAATGCTGACCGCTTCGATACGCCCTTCCTTCTTTCTTCATTATGTTGTGCAAACCATACTTTCGCAGGCTTTACTTCTAATTTCCACTTTGTTTACTCACTTTTCTAGACTCTATCTCTTATTTAACCAAAGCTCAGGTATTTGAGAGCTCTCACAGCAAACTTTACTGTGCTTCTTCTTATTGTCTCTCTCTATCCTCAATTTTCAGCAGGGTTGCTGTTAATGTGCGAATAATTTTTCTCGTTTTCAGTTTTCTGGACTGCATCTTTCCAAATATTCTGCTTTTTCTTTGTAAATCTACTACTAAATTCGCTGTTCTTTATATATGTTCTCTAATTCAACTGACTATCATAAATTCATTATACTATTTAAATTCCAAAATTAGATCATTCTCTTCTCTATTTTCTCTATGAAATCATCATTTTCTTGGTGATCTTAATGTCACTTTCATTTTATTTTTATGATATGTTGTGACTTGCAACCAATTTTCTATCCACAGTTTGGTGGGCACCCTGCCCGTATTGCCTGTCTTTTAGGAACTGAATGAAATGTTCATAGATCCTTAATCCTCCAGCTTTTCTACTTTTATTCTTTAATTCTTTCTTTCCTCTGTATTCTTTCGATCACCTTCTTTCTCTGTATCTCCTGTTCTAATCTCTACAAGTTTTCTCAGGACATAAAGTGGTCGACTTGTGGTCGTACTATCTCTGACTTCCCATGGAATGATTGCTGTTTGGGGAGGGTTCTCGGGGTGTTGCAGCAACAATTATCGAGGGTGTACACTCTGGCAGGGAAGGCGTAATTTCAATATTCTTTTCCTTTCACCTAAACTATAAACCTTGTTTTAAACTTTCTTGTTCTTCGTTGCTTTGAGCCACAGGTTTCGTTGCTTCAGGAATTACCGTCGTCCTCACTCAGAAACTAAACACAACTTTAATATTTCATTCCCGGAATTTTTGCAAAATCATTCTCGTAACACTAAAACTCTTTTCTCTTTCAAAATTAATAATTTTATTGGTTTTTTGCTCACGTCCTTTCTGGCATTTTTGCAAAGAATGTCAACTCAAACTTTGCTTTTCCCATTCCTCCTCTAGATCTCCGAAGGCACAATTGTGTCGTTATGCTATTTTAACCAAACTGACTCTTCTCTCAATTTTTTTGCCTCTAATTCAACCTTAGACGATTCCGAAACTGTTCTACTCTCTATCCATCCACTCATGCTAATATTGTTTCCTTCTAAGTTGTTCTCTCTCTCTTCTTCTCTCTCTCTCTCTCTCTCTCTTATTCTCTCTCTCTCTCTCTCATCTCTCTCTCTCTCTCTCTCCTTGTCTCTCTCTATCTCTCTTCTCGAGCTTAAACTGGAAAGGCGTACGTCACGATGGTATTTCTCCTTGTGGTTCTAAATTTTTTTTCAGTATTGCCTTTTTACTTTGACCTTCTCCATAGCTGGAAACGTGGGCTGATTACCTGTGTTTTCTTCTTTCTCTTATACTGATTCTTTGTCTCTGCCCTATTCGATAAATTTATAGCTGGGGCGCCAGGACATATTGAGAGCTTCGATAGAGTCTGTTAAAGCTTTGATTTCTAATGCTTTCTCTTTCAGGATCTATCCTTCTCTTTTAGATTTTTTTCCGGTTTTCTAAATACTTGTTTGCAGACCTGCCATCATTCGTCCTATAAATTCTAATAGTGGTGCTCCTAAGCGTTCTGTCTTACATCCAATTTCTTTTTACTTTCTTTTAATGACTTTTTTTACTTATTATTTTTTTATTACTCAATTACTTTTTCACTTTTCCATATGCTGACATCCCTTGCATTATTCCTTTAATTTTGTAAGACATCTTGCCACAGCAAATAGCTTACGCTAGAGGAGCAGGCTTTAAGAAACTACTTGATCATTCTCGATTTGGTAATTGCGGCATTAAGAGGCATTGTGTTTTTAAATGCTCAGAAATCTGTTCTTTTCTTTCTTCTCGACGTAATCTTCCCTTCAAACTTAACATCATCTTCGTGAAACACACAATCAACCTTTCGTATGTCTTTAATTCCTTGTGTTTTTTTCTTCTGGTGATCTTGTTTGTTAAGTATCACATGACTATCATATGAACAAACTCTAAGAGGTTTTCAGGTGTTAGAACGACTTCATAATATTTTGCAATGGAGACCGTTGCTTGTTCTTTATAGGGATGTCGTTCGTTCGCGACAAGCCTCCAACACAACTCTCGTCCTTTCTCTATTCAATCTCTGGTCCTCCTTAACCATTGCTATTCTTTAAATGTAGTATCAACTGGTAGTCTGCAAACACATTTCTTTCATTTATTTTATTCACTACTTTGATTTGTGCGTTTAAGCACGTTAATGGGGCATGTCGCAATTTAATTAACGCTGACGTTAAATGATTTCCTTAAAATTCTGGTTTAATTTGGTGGCTTTGCCTACCAGAGGAGATAAAAAAATCTACTTTTTGTATTATTTGTAAGTGTCCGAATTATGGACGAGAGAGAGAGAGGAGAGAGAGAGAGAGGAGGAGAGAGAGAGAGAGAAGAGAGGGAGAGAGAGAGAGAGAGAGAGAGAGAGAGGAGAAAGAGAGAAGATTCTAATCACCATTTTAGTAATTAATTTCCCCTTATTAATAACAGTTGATTTCTTAAATACTAGAGCTTTGTTTTGTTTTGCATGGCATTGATGTTGTGGCAAGGTATGTAAATGAGTGTTAAATGTGGTTTTCAACGCAACATATTTGGATTACATTTTATTAAATTTTTTTTATTGTGAATTATATATATATTATTAATATTAATTAATAATAATATAATAATAATATAATATCAATAATAATAATATAAATAATAATAATAATATAATAATATATCACCACATCCAATGAATGATATGAAACTTATGATACTATATATTATATCTAATCAATAATAAAATACATACCATATTATATAATATTATTAATAATATATATATAATATAAATAATTAAAAAATAATTAAAATAATATTAATAAATCATAAACAATTTATTCAGTAAATGAGCAATATACATTATTAATTTAACATGTAATAGTACAAATTTAATACAGTACATTTTCTGAAGGGGCTACTAATTGCAACACAATGTGTCCTTTGAGCCCATACAAAATCAAATTTGAATTTAAGGAGTTGGGAGGTAAAGGATTGAGTTTAGTGTAATCCAAAACCAATTTTGATACATTAGAATACATAATAATAATAATTATTTTATGATATGATGGGAATTTTACAAAGATTAATAATAATTACAGTAATATATAATAATAATAATAATCAATAATAATAATATATAATAATAATAATATAATAATATAATAATAATAATAATAATAATAACGTGGAAGTGTATTTTATAATTTTTTCCTTTTCTGCATTAATTAAAGTGTACATCTGCCTGAAAGTTTGAAAGTTTGAGTTCATTATATTCAAATGTTTTAGTTTGAAGAGACAACTAACCAGCCACTTAATTGGACTTTGACTTTGGAAGTTTTTGAACTTGACTTTCAAGATTTGAGTTACATTAAAATTCAAGAAAGTCTTCTGGTAATTCTTTACAATACCTTAAAACTCGAAATTCGGAGTTTTAAATTTTCAGTTTTCGATTGGAAATTAATTTTCAGTTAAAGAAATAGGATTTTGGCGGGATTCCGTGAGGGACTTCTTGGTTTAAGAATATCTTTACGTGTTACCTAAGCAGAGCGAGGAGTAGGTTTTTGGTTTTTGTAATGTTTCCTTTAACTATGGGCAAAGGGGTTCCGTCGCCATTGTTCCTTTTAACGCAGAGTTTAAAACTTAATCTTTTAGATAATATTTTTTATATAAGAATAAATGTGTAAATTATGCATTATGAAGCAAATTTTTTTTATTCTTGTATCATCAACTTTCCTGCTCTACCACCTTCTTAAGGAAATATTCTATTAAATTTATTATTATAAAATCATCAAGTACGAAGCTATTTCATATTATTAAACAATCTTACTAAATTATTTATATCTGGTTTGTAATGAAACATTCTTTAAAAGTGCAATTTAAAAGTTGTAATGGAGAGGAAAAACTGAATCACATAAAAACTACTGTAAGTAAGAGTGTGTAATTACGTGACTTATTAAACTTGTTGAATCTGAGTAATCTACCGATCCGACTAACAATTAAGGCGTCATTACCAATCTCTTATAAAGCATAGTTATTGATTTGAAACATGCATATTCAATGCAATTGTATACCTTGCGTAATATCTTTGAAATGAGTAGAATTGAGAAATTTGTGATAAAATATAGGAAAACATCATTTTCCCCCACCCCCGTTGGGCAAATATAATGTGCATTACTCGTGACTAGCGAGTTAGGGACTTTCTGTATGAACGATTTGAATTTCCACGTTGTTTATGACGTTAAATGGGAAAGCAATTTAACATTTTGAAAAAAAAATCTCAGATTTTTCTGTTTATTTTGGTTTGCTTTCACTTAAATCTAAAATAAAAAATTATTTTTTCAACCTTAATTGAATCCTTACATAAATAAATGAAATAAACAAATGTAAGGCTTTAGAGACTGTTAAACCTGTTTGTAATATATATAATATATATATATATACTATATAATAATATATATATTATATATATATTATATATATATTATTATATTATATATATATTTTATTATAATATATATATATATATATTATAATTATATTTATATATATATATATATACTATATATATATATATATATATATATATTTAATATAATATATATTATATATTATATATATATTATATATTATATATATATATATATTTATATATTCTATATATATTATATATATATATATATATATATATATATAATATAATGGTTAAAACCAAGATTAATTTTAATAATAATAATATAATTTTAATAATAATAATAATAATAATAATAATAATAGTGATAATGATAGTGTCAGTGTTAATGTTTATGAATTAGTTTAATATAAAAGATATTGATATAGTGTTTTGTGTTATGATTGATATTGGTTATATTAGTGTTAGTGGTGGTAATGTTTAATATTAACGGTTATTTGCGATAATTGTGCCTTGTATTCATTATTCTATTATTCTATTGTTTCCTTCTTGGTATGTATGTATGTATGTAAATGTATGTAATGTATGTATGTATGGTTAATGTATGTAGTATGTATGTATGTATGTACTGTATGTATGTTATTGCTATGTATGTATGTATGTATGTTGTATGTATGTAGTATGTATGTTTTATTTTAAAAAAAAGTGCTTTGTTGCCTGTAGCTGGTGGTGGAGCACTCGCAACAGCGAGGCTCCAGGTACATTGGTCGGGTGGGGAGAAAATGTGCAGTTTTCTCTCTTGGGTTTGGTTTTCGTCTTGCTCGACCATTTAATGTTTACACACCTCCTTGTTAGGGTGGCATGTGAACGCGGTGATATAATATATATAATATTATTATTATATACATATATATATATTATATATATATATATATATATATATATATATATATATTTTATATATTTATATATATTATTATCTATATTAAATATATATTATATTATTAATTTATATTTGGGTTGTTTTGTGAAAATGTTCACGTGCAAGAGCGAAAATTTAATTTGATATAATAAATTATATAAATAAAAGTTAAAAAAATGAAATAGATTTTTTTTTTATATTTTAGTTTTTTTATTATGTAATGGTTCTGATGTAATATGTTTAATTCTTAATTATTTATACTAAGCGACTTTTCATTAGCCTGACAAAGATTATAAGTGAAAACTTTTTCTGTGTCAGTAGATCTGGCATGAGAATCTTTTCCTTTGATACTTTGAATACTTTCTATAGTTGCAGAAAATACTGGTTGAACAAAATATTTCTGTGATGTTTTTAACCAAGTTGATCATCATTCCCGCTATTCTTACAATATGCAGCATTCGTTTTTTTCTTAAGAAATTCGTAGGGAATTGAGATAATGTATTAATTAAATGGAAACAGTGTTTGGGTTACTAAGACCGCTGGGTTTTTGGTGAAAATCATATTTTTTTTTTTGTTTTCTCTCCTTGGTATGAGTTCCTTGAACCAAATGTTTTAGTTTATTCTTTGCTTTATTGAACTAAGATTCTCAATATCTAATCATTCTATGGAACGATGGTGCCTGCATAATTATAAAGAACAAAAGGGACGATTCAAGCTCGGAGAAAAACGTTACAGAAATGTCTAGCTCTACCTACACCTTATGGAAACAGAAAATCTCATGATGGCTGGAAATTCCTTTCATTATGACAGATATTTTCTGACAACAAAAGAGTTCTGAGTCTACAATGTTTGTTTCTGTCTTATTAATAGTATATTTAAGACTTAACATTTGTATTAAATAAAACTGGCAAATAAGTTAAAAGAGCTTTAATATTTTGTAAAATCTTTTGTTTTATTTTTAACTTTAACTTAATATAATATATACTTATTTATCATTTTTTTACAGATTCTTTATCAGTGTTTAAAACTAATACTAATAGGTTTTTAATAATTCCTTCCTACTACAAGGAAGACTTCAAATTTAACCTTGTATTCCTCAAAGCACCAAATTTACTATAAATCTGGAATGTAGTATGCTGTTTTTGCCAATGAAATGTTTTTATTTTCATGCGTCTTCTTTTGTAAAGTGGACATTATACAAACTTTCTAAAGCTCCTCAATTTTAAATATTTTCCAAGTTTATGCTTAATAATATATATATATATATTATATTATATATTATATATATATATATATATATTATATATATATATATAATATTATATATTTTATGTATATAGATTATTATATATTTTTATATATTAATATTATTTATATTTATATAATTTATTGGTCATGGTCTGTGACTCAACGGCATCTATTTTGATAAACCTTCTAATTTATTTTTACGAAGCAGAAATAGTGTTCAGTTAAAGGAAAAGAATCATTGTTTCTAAAAGAAGTTCTGGTAAACAGTAATATCTGAGTTGTAAGGATTCATTGCAAATCGTGATTACCAACTTTATAAGGATTGTTACTAGTCTGTTATTATCAGTTTTTCCAAGGATCTAGTTACGAGCTGTGATTCCAGCTTTATAAAGGATAAATTCTCCCAAATAATTGGTATGTATAGTAAATATAAAGCAATGTTTATGATAGGTTAGATTTGAAAGTAGGAATAGATTTATGATTTGCTGTTTAGAAATGACGAAATAACGTTTAAAGTTTGTTTAAAATATATCAGTGTTAAAGTAAAAAGTGTGGATAATCAGATACGGGTAAACTAGGGAATATTGTTAGAGATACGAGGAATTACCAAAGAATATTGTAAATTTGATATATGGGATCTTTTTGGTTTAAAGGACAGTGAAAACTGTATTAAGAATTGATATAATAAACGGAAAAGTGTTAGTGGAAAAATTGACATAGTAATCTATAGGAAAAGAGTTAAAAGGATTTAAAGGAGGAATTGTTATGTATATTATATTATATGTGTGTGTGTGTGTGTGCGTGTGTGTGGTGGGTATTGATACGTACAGGTTAAAGCACCAATATAGGTATAATAAGATCCTTTAAGAAATAAGAACTCCATTTGAGAAAAGGGGGCGCACACACAGTTAGGTTACAATTGCGGGAGAAGGTATCGTTAAATAGATTATATTTATTATTATTTTATTATATTATTTATTATTATATTATTATTATTATTATTATATTATATTTTTATTATTTATTATTATTTATTATTATTTATTATTATTTATTATTATTATTTATTATTATTTTTATTATTATTTATTATTTATTTTTTATTATTATTTTATTATTAATTATTATTATTATTATTTTATTATTATTATTATTATATTATTATTATTATTTTATTATTATATTATTATTATTATTTTATTATTATTATTATTTGTTTTCGTCTCTTGTTTATTAGTGAAATTGGAGGTATGACTGGATGTACGCGGAAGTAAATAGTATATTTGTTGTTAATATGTTTGTTGTTAGGAATAGATGTGTTTATTTAGTAATACCAGTTTAGGTATTATTTATATTATTATTATTATTATTTTATTATTATTATTAATTATTATTTATTATTATTATTATTATTATTATTATTATTATTATTATTATTATTATTATTATTGGTAACGGTTATTAATTGTTATTCCGATTGCGTGGATAACTATTGGCATTATTAAATTTATATTTTGCTATTAGTGAGCCAATAATTAATGGTTGGTCTATTTTATGATTCTTCAGGGAGACGAGTTGGGCCAGGATCAGACCGTATTTTGGAATCGAGTTTCAAAAGTTTGAGTTTATAAATGCATAACTTAGAAATTGGATATTCAATTAGAATGAGATCAAGGTTGATTCTAATAAGGTAAAGGGCTGGAAATTAAATACATGTCTGAAATTATTGATCAACAAGTTGCCGAGCCATTTGAAAGGTCCAGGTTAACCTTGCTTGCTACTGAAGGCTGAAACAGGCTCGGCAGATTCGAAGTCGAAGGTAACAGGCCGTTGGTAAAATTGGATCAGTTTGTTCAAGGGAGTAGGGAGCCTTTCCGAAGGATCATTCGTCTGAATAACGACGTTTATAAAGGAAGTATTGCTCTTTTACCTTTTGTAAATGACTTTAACCGAATTTGTAAATAAATAAACATAACCCGGGGTTATATTGTACTGTATTATTTTGTGTCGAAATCAATTGAGTATACTAACATTTAGCCTTAGGTTAGTTAATAGGATAACTTGTAAATTAAAAGGATAAACCCTCATCCAAAAGTAGGTATGGGTAATATGGGTAAAATTAAATTCATAATTTATTATTATATATAAGACAACCAACTTTAGTGACTTTACAATCCTTTTGATTCTTAAATTCAACTGTAAAGGAAAGTCCTCTGTAAGGCACGCATTTTGCTCTCGCTTTAAAAAGAGACGTGCAACAAAATCTTGCACAGGGATCGAATTGCATAACACTGGTGGCTCGTTAGAAATTACAAGGGGAAAATCACTGTGGTGAAACGAAGGAGGACATAAGGCCTTAATAAAGGTAAAGAACATTCTTTTGTTAGTTCTGCATTTTTGAATAAAGAGAATTTTTTTTTTTGTTCTATAAGAGTTTTGTATCACATTTTGGAAAGGAATTAATAATAAATTTTGTATTTTTTCTTTCCTTTTTCAAATTGACGGTATACTTTTTTTTGAAACATAGGAATTAATAACAAATTTTTGTTGGTTCTTTGTTATTAAACAGATTATAATTGTATATTTAGGAGTTTATAAGGTTTTTTTTTGGTCTTTTTCTTTGAATTATTTTGGCGTGATTTTTCTTCTTTTGTCTAGGAATTATGACAATTTGTAGGGAAGAAGGGAGGAGGCACAAATAATTTTCTTTTTTGGAAAATTTTCCGCGGTAATTGAAGCGAGGAGGAATCCGAGGAACTTATAGAAGCAACATAAGAGAATTTTTGTATTTTCATTACTCGTTTTGCGAGAATAAGGGTATTTTTATCATATATATATTTATATAATATATATATATATATATATATATATATATATATATATATATATATATATATATATATATATATATATATATATATATATATATATATATATATATATATATTTTTTTTTTTTTTATATATAGTTATATATATATATATAATCTAATATATATTATATAATATATATATATATTAATATATATATATATATATTATATATATATATTGGGTTTTTTTTGTGGTGGTATGGTTATATTTATTTTTTTTTTCTTGATTTAATTAACTAATGGACCGTTTCAGATAAGGACAAGCTGGTAAGGTCAATATGGAGGAAACTAAGCAGCCCACTGAGAAACTGAGCGCAATTGAGTACTTGGAAGGGTTCCAAGCTGCTATAGCGGAAGATGAAAACTTGGATACTAATCGAATGTTGATGGTATTAGAGGGAATATCTCAGCTGTTGAAAAGTAAGCAAGGACCTACACGTACAGAGGAGGAACCGATAGTCACAGCACAGAAGAGTGAGGTAACAGAAGTTACCCAGACAGAACAAAAGACTGATCCTAAAGAGTGAGGATCGAGGATCAGGCTTACCAAAATTGGAGGCTGACCCGTGATCAAAGCACTAAACAGAAGGATATACCAAAGAAGATACCACGATATGAAACAGATGAGGAAAGTAGCTCAGAAAGGGCAACAAGTGACCCATTTGATGTAACAAATGAGCACAGTAGCAACAGGCCAAAGAGGAAAAATAAGAAAAAGAGGAGGAAGGCGGAAAGAAAATACACCTACGATGGAAATTCGACAGCGGAAGATGAAATAGAAGAAGTTGAGAGTGAAGTGGACCAGGGAGGGAAAAAATGGCTCAAGAGGTTAGTTGAATTGGAAGAGTCAGGTGTGGAACATACTAAAGCAGTGAGTAAGATATTTATCGTTTTGGCCGGTGAGATGGTGGAGGTGATGAAGTCATTTAGGAGGAGTAATATAAAGGCTTGTGAAACCTTTTAAGTATGGGAAACGAAAAGTTCAAAAAGTTTGAGGCGTTTTATAGAAGATATGAAACGATACGCACAAGGAAAATTAGGTAAGACAAAAGTCGTTGGGCAGTAGAACTCAGAAATTTCTTAGAAGGTCCCGTACTAAGGACATACTATAGTATATACAGGGCTAAGGTCAAATATACCACCATAGTGGCTAGATTAAAAAGCTGGTGTAAGGAGGAAAAAGAAACCGAGCAGATAGATTTACAAAAAGAGTTTTTGGGAGTTAGATGCGGAAAAAATGAAGTGCTTGATTTTGCGTTAAGGGTGCAACATTTACGAGGCAGCACTAAGAGGAAGATAGGGACCAACAAAATACTTAAAGAAACAAAACAAAATGAATTGTCTTCCGAAAAAGATGGCAAGGAGATTTCAGAATAAGGATGGGGAATGAGAAAGAAAGCCTTAAAGTAAGATGGAAGATGTACTGATTGGGCCGCAGAGGAGGATGACTGAATGACGAATGATGAGGAGGAATAAAGGGATGAAGGGACTACAATATGGGCACACTAAAATGGAGAACAAACAAAAGGGAATACGCAGAAAAAAGTGCCTTGGAACCAGTGTATCGCAGAAACCAATACAGGGATACACCAGGCAAAATATGAAGATAATAATACTAGGTAAAAGATTTACTGGGTGCAACAGGGTAGGACATTTTTAAAGAGAATGTCGAAAATATAATGGTGGTGCTTAGGATGTGGGAGTAATGAACATCGAACTGCCGAATGTGGATCAGAAGAGGGCCGACACACGAACAAGGTTCTATAGAAGCAAGATCAAAGGATATGGGTGGGCCAAAGGCAGACGAGAGGAAACC
>JABUQX010080283.1:0-2500 GCA_015478945.1 Trachelipus rathkii
CAGGGAAAAACAAAGAGAGTCATTAATCCTTGTGCTTTTCTGGCTACTTGCTCTCCTACAGCAAGATTTTTTCACGCTTTTTTTTGAATATCTACTACTTCTCACGAGACTGTTATATCTTCACATCAAATATGAGGTCCCTCTATTTTAGGGGGAATTTTTCATGTACATAACACTGATGGTTGGGGTCTCTCATACTGATTTAGGTGGGGAGGAGGCGAATCATTCAGCATTCTCTCAACGATCTGGAGCAACTATTAAAGAACGCACACACATTCAGGATCGTCCTAACCAATTTGAACACACTTGACTATGTTTCACCACTAGTCTTCTTCTTAAAATAACGCACTCGCGTCCTATGCGGTAAATTTACCAAAGCTAATATCTCTTATTTTATACCTTTCTCTCCAACAGCTCCCATCCTGCCTACTGCGTTTTTTCTGATTTGATCGGGCGATTGGGGGGGGCTTTGCGTTGCTTTAACGCTAACTATAATTGGAATGGCATGCTTTGTCTCTGGTGACGCTTTGACTTCTGCCGATAAGGTGGGACTGTAGTCGTTGATGGGATGAAGCTAGGTTCATTCGCTTTTCGCTAATCTTTTCTCCTATAATCCATGTTTCGTCGGTGCTTTGGTTTCTGGTCATTCAGGCTAGAGACAGTGCGTATGGGGAGTGAAAATTCTCGTTCTCCTATCACTCTTGCTATTTTCATATCTGCTAGAATCGGTTGCAAGGGATCTCTTGACGAGCAAGGCGAGTTTCTAACGAAAGTGCGCTTAACCTCCTTGTTCTCCTACTGACAAATCTTTCTGGCCTCTTGCAAAAAACATCTAACAACTTCTGTAATCTGTCTTTCCTCTTTATTCGCTCTGATGGTTTTGTTGCTAATCTCCAACTGAAAAAGGCCAATCTCTTCGGCCTCTATTTTCCTCTAACTCAAAACTGGAAGATTCTGGCATTCCTCATCCGTCCTCCTTTTCTCTCAGGTTGTCCTAATGCTTTGCTTGTGATTCATAGATCGGGTGCATGGGTCCTGAATCTACGAAGTTAGGGAGGCGGGTGGCCGGATGGCATTCCTCCGAGTTTTGAGGGAGTGTGTGTTCGTGCTGACCCCGCCCATCGTTCAACTTTATTCTCTATGTTCAAATACTACATTTCTCAGTGTTGGAGCCGCACATGTCCACCGATTCCGAAAAAAGGTAGCCGCTCTGATCTTTTAACTATCTGCCTAATAGCTCTCACTTGTATTCTATTAAGCTTTGAACCCCTTCTCAACTCTCAATTTTTAGATCATCTGGAATCTCATTCTTCTTTCCGATCGCCAGTATTTTTGGCGCTCGAGGTTTACTGGCGATATACTTTTCTCTATCTTACTGATTATGGTTTTTCCGCTAGAACTACGGGGGAGATTGCGGGTGTGGCGCTTGAACATATCCAAGCATTTGACGCGGTATGGCACGCGTCACTGCTCTCCAAGCTCCTTCCTTTGGGTTCTCTCCTTCACTTTGCTTATTATGGTTCTAGTTTTTCTCTAAATCGCTCATGTGCTGTTGTTGACCGGGGCGACTTTCTCTTCTTTTTCTGTTATTGTGGTGTTCCTCAGGGTTCTGTCTTATCTCCCTCTTTATTCTTACTTTTCCTTAATGATCTTCTCACCTGCACTCTACTCTTCCACATCGTATCCGATGACTCGACCCTTCTTCTTCAACTCATTTTCAATTCTGTCTCCTCTTTTTACTTTCTAGATTGCCTCGTCTTATCTTTCCAGTTCTATTCTGCTGATCTGGATGGATTCCGGGGTGGGGTCGTGCTCAACCTTGTGAAATTTAATTCTTTAAAAACTCAACTTCTAAAAATCTCCCTCTAAGACACATAACTTTTCCTATCTCTTTCGACGGTTCTCTGTTCTCTCCTGTTGACAATTAAACATCTTGCCTTAATAAACAAAATGTCTTGGAAATCAATCACAACGGTTGCTAGGCGGCCTCAAAGAACTGGGGAGTTCTGTTTACACTGCGAGACTTTTTTTCTCTTCTCAGTTGCTTCAGCTATACAAGGGGCCTCATCCTGCCCTTGTATGGAGTACTGTCTCAAAATCTGGGGGGGCTCTGGTTTCACCGGCTTTTGGGTCGAGTCAAAGGCAAAAGACTTATAACTGTTTCGTACTTTCCACTACTTCACTTGACCCTCTATTTTGCGGCGTGATGTTGGTGCTTTTTTTTTCTTTTCTATAGGTACCGAAAGCGGCAGGTGTCTAGGGGCTTGTCACTCGCGTACCTGCCAACCTTACGACGTCCCTCGTAGCAAGGGGTGCTGTGTCCTGCGCATGAGTTTTTGTGTGGATTTGCAACTCAAGCTGTTCGCTTGCGGTGCTTTATTTTTTCCAGCCCTTTGTTCTGTGGAATTCTTTCCATCTTCTGTGTTTCCTGCTGATTTATCTCCGACTTCCCCAAAAAAGGCCCTGCGTCCTGTGCTCATATGCGTGAATTTGCGTTACG
>JABUQX010080283.1:7500-12500 GCA_015478945.1 Trachelipus rathkii
AGTCCCTGTATAGTCCTTGTAGACAGAGTGCTCCCTTCAAATATCTTGAATATACCGCCAGGGAGAATATTTTCAAGCCACTTTGCACGAATTTTACTTTTGAGATAGTAGCGTAGTTTGCAATTATAACTAGGAGAGAGATTCAATTGATTTTTCAGCATTTCTCTTTTTGTGTCAGATGGCATAACACCGGATTTCCCTATCCATTTCCCTAAGTCGTTGTCTTCCTCATACACCTTCTGCTTTGAAGTTGAAGGATCCAACTCTGATTGTGGATCAGAAACTACTTTCTCTTTTCCGCTTTCACTAAGCCCAGGAAGGCTAGGGCTGTTTCGCTTTCTCTTCTCAGAACTTGCGAAAAGTTATTATTATTATTATTATTATTATTATTATATATACTATATATATATATTATTATATATCTACTACATATCTAATATTTAATAATAACTATATATACCTTTATATATATATTATATATATATATATATTATATATATATTTATATATATATATATATATATATATATATATATATATTAAATATATATATATATTATCTACATCTATATTATTATATATATACCTATATATATATTATATATATCTATATATATATATATATATTTTATACTTATATATATACTATATATTATTATATATAATATTATATATAAATATATTATGTAGTTAGCATGAGGAAAGCGGGAATGGGTATATCTCGGTACGCTGTACCGCCGCAGATATAGATAGGAGGATATATTATAGAGATAATAGAGTGGCTATATTATGGGGCACTTTCGCGTCTGGGGTCCACTGGGCTCTACCTGGGGCAAACAGCCCATCTTATTATTGGATTCGCCATGAACGTGGCGTCGAGTACATATGTACTTGACTAGCATGCTCACGTACTTTCACTGAGCGTTTTTTACAATACCCCCACCCCTTTGTTCATCCCTACCCTATGATATAGATATAGCGAGGACAGGGTCGAGCCTGGATCAGGGTTTCTGATGATTTTTGGCCTCCGGCAGAGTCTACCTTTTGTGTACTTTCAGGGTCGACATTTTATTTTGGGGGCTGGTCCGCCCTGGGGTCTCTTATTTAATAATTAATACGCCATGGTACGTGAGTGAGTGTAGTATTGTGCATGAGCATCATGCTCATAACTTCATAAGAACGTTTTTTCACCCTACCATTAGTCTTATACCTACCCCCCTTTGTTCTCATGCATCACGAGTTCCTGGTGTGTGTTTAGGCCTAGACTATGTTTCTCATGTAAACCCTAACCCATGTAAGATGGTAGCATGTCCATGAAAGTAGCTGAGTACTTTCAAGAAGTACTAGGCTTTACGTTTCATGACGAATGAAGTGCAGTAAACTTTTCAAGTGTACTTAAGGTAACTTGTCAAGTGTACTGACCGTCAGCGTCGACAGCTGTTTCAAAGCACGGTTTGGCCTACGCGAAGCGACCGCCGGTCGGGATGCAGCGCCAGAGGCGGCGCGCACGCGCGAACGCAAAAATATTTCGCTGGTTATGGGTGCCGCTTGAGGTAGTGTTAGTGATAATATCCGGGGTGGTATAATATTCATATATTATATATATATATATTATATATAATATATATACACTATTATATAATATATAATATATATATATCTATATTAATATTATATATATATATTATTATGTATATTTATACATAACTATACATTTTTCTTTTCGCTTTGAAAATTACTATCGTTCATGTTCATAATAACGTGACATATACACCGTTTTTACATCCCTAAACGTAAATTCAATAAATCAAACAACATCCACACCTCTAAGGCAGCTATGATTTATTGATTACAATATGATTATGTTATAATTTTTCTATAAATTATAATTGTTTTACACCCTAAATCAGATAAATCAGTATCCAAACACATCATCAAACACCTCCAACACCGATATGATCATTGATATATTTGATGCTAATGGTTTTGTCATATTTTTTCTTATTAAAATTACTATGTTTTTACACACCTAAATAGTAAATCAGTAATCACAAACACGCATCCAACCACTGCTTAAACAGCTATTGCTCAATAGGAGGGCTTGATGAACGGTTTCTAAAACATAGTAATACTTTAAATAAATATGACTGAACATAGATCAATAGATCACTTGATCATCAGCGGTTAAGGAGGGTTGTTGGATGATGGTTTGATATTACTGATTTACTGATTTAGGGTGTGTAATCAGATATATATATATATATAACATGAATGCAATAGATCAATAGATCATAAATGGGTAGGAGGGTTAGGAGGTTGGTTGGATGGTGGTTTGATCTATTTGATTTCTGCTTTAGGTTATCCGAAAAACGTATAATTTTCACGTTTCAAACATGAAAATAAATTTAAAGTAAACAAAAATAAATTATATTATATTATATTTATTCATATTTATATATATATATATATTATAATATATATATAATATTATATATATTATATATTATTATATATATATTATATTATATATATAATTCATATACCGGATTATTATAACACTACCTCAAGCGGCACCCATAACCAGCGAAATATTTTGCGTTCGCGCGTGGCGGCGGGGCTCTCGCGTCGGTTCGGAACGGCGGTGAGTTTGGGTGAACCCGAGGCTTTTGAACCGAGCTGTCGACGCGGACGGTGCAGTACACTTGACAAGTGTACTTAAGTACTTGCCAAGTGTACTGCACTCATCGTCATAGAAAGTAGCTATAGCTACTTTCTTGGAAAGTAGCTCAGGCTACTTTCATAGGACATGGTACGCATCGTACATGGTTAAGGGTGGTTACAATGAGAAACCATAGATTTTACGGCTAAACACACTCTAAGGAACTCGTGATGATGAACAAAGGGGGGTAGGGGATAACTAAGGGGGGTAGGGTGAAAAACGTTCATGAATGTGTATGAGATGTGCTCATTGCACATACAACTCACTCACGTAAATGGGTATTAATAGAAATAGGAGGACACAGGGGGGACAGCCCAAAATAAATGGGACCCTGGAAAAGTAGACCAAAAGGTAGACACTGCGGTAGGGTGGCAAATATCACTCAGGGAAGACCCTGAGTCCAGGGGCCCTGGTCCAGCCTATAAGCTGATTATTTCATAGGGGGTAGGGACAGACAAAGGGGGGTAGGGTAAAAACGCTCATGAGGTACTGAGCATGTAGTCAGTACTATGTACTCACGAAAGATATAGAGAAGATAATAGAAATACTGGCTGTGCCCAGGGTAGTGCCCAGGGTGGAGCCCAGAAACGCGAAAGTGCCCCAAATAGATAGCCGACTCGCGGGGAGATGCAAAAAAGCATCAGTAAGACGCTGGGGTACAGGGTACCCGAGATATACCCCATTCCCTTGCTTTCTCATTGCTACTACTATTTGGCTTTCTGTTTTTTTTTTTTTGGAGAAATTTTCCTCACATGAAATGATAGATATAGATGTATATATAATCGCGAAATTTCATTTTCGTGGTGTATTCTTAAAGAGGACAAATACATTATAAAACGAATATAAAATTTATGGTGGCTGAACTCGACTACATACTAAAGTAGGGTATATATACTTAAAATCTTATTTTGAAGTTTGGTAATATTTTTAAAAAAAATTTAGCAACCTTATTACTGAATAATTTTTCGGAAAATTGGTAACTTTGAACCTTAATATTCTGATGGAGGTAGTGCTACAAAATCTGAAATTTTTAACATTATAACTCATACAATAGACTGTTCCTTCACCTGCATATTGAACTTTGGATTTGCTTGTTTAAGAAATCAGCCATTCTAAAATGGCAAAAAATCTTTTTTTTTTAAGTTGTGTAAAGAACTAAGCATCAACGTAAGGCGTAATCGATATATAAGTAACGCTATATATGTTCAAGTGTGTAAATCTTATTATTATTATTAGAATTATTAAAATTTATTGTAATAAAATTGCTTCACCAAATTATTTAGCAAAAACAAAAAAAAAATTATATTTGGAAAAAATTCAAGTTTGGAAAATGTCAATAAAATATAACTTAGACTTGTGTTTTTTTTGATCGCAATTAATACTGATACATTAAAAATATTCTTAACATTTAAATTATAATTAAAATTAGTTTGGACAAACACAGACGTAATAATATTTAATGTAAAGGGCATGATCCAATTTTTGGGTTTTTGCCTGGGGCTGATCTCAGTTTTCAGCCCCACCTAAAATGGACATAAAATCGGATTTTCAGCCGATTTTGACTATAAAACCAAATGTAGCTTTTTTTGCGCTCTAAAACGTTGTTTTTTCGGGTGTTTTCTGTGACTGTAGTCATAACTTGAGATTTCAATTTTTCAAAATCCATGTTTTTGACTATTTTCATATCAACTTTCAGATTTTTTTGCGAAATGACTTCAAACTCGAAATATGCATAGATGGGTCCATTACCTACAATAAATACGTATTACATTTTCGAATTTTTTAGTTTTGTGCAGCGTTGTCCAATTTCAAACCCATTTTTTTTAATTTGGAAAAGTGAAAAATTGGATAATATTTTTTTTTTCTATGATTTTCTAATTTTCAGGGCTTGTATAGTCGGGGAAGATGCATCTTTTTTACTTAGATAATTTCTTTGTATATGCAATAGGTTTGGATTTGTTCTTGGACAATTTTAAAAAAAAAAAGTTTTTTTTTTTTTTAAAAATTTTTAAAATTTTCGCTTGAGTATACAAAAATTATCTAAGTAAAAAAGATGCATTTTGCCCGATTACATCCTGAAAATTTGTGTTGATCGGATGGGTAGAAAAAAATATCAATTCAAATTTTTCACTTTTCAAATAAAAAATGGGTTTGGAATTGGACAACGCTGAGCACAAACTAAAAAATTCGAAAATGTAATACGTAATTATTGTGAGTAATGGACCCATCTATGCATATTTCGAGTTTGAAGTCTTTCGCAAAAAATCTGAAATTTGTATGA
>JABUQX010080283.1:22500-25000 GCA_015478945.1 Trachelipus rathkii
TTTTTTATATATAAATATTTTCAATACACAACGCATAGAAATAGAATTGAGGCCGCTACATTTGGTGTATTTAAAATTATAATAACAATATAGCACAAATGCCTTTCCATCTAAAAATTTTAAATTTTTTAGATTTTACAAGGTAAAAATATGTACAATTTTCAAATGTTAAAAGGAATATATTATTTATGAGGTATAATTACAATGATTGAGAATTTTTATATTATTTGGGGTGGAAAAATTTAGAAGGCATGTCAAAATTAAATTTTAAAAATTCGTAGAAAAAAAAATAACTTAAATTTTAAACATGTCAAGGCAATAGTAGTAGTATAGTAGTAGTATAGTGACAGTATAGTGGAACAAAAAAAATATATTATATATATATATATATATATATATATATATATTATTATATATATTATTTATATATTTAATATATTATATAATTATTATAAATATAATATAATTATATATATTTATATATATATCTATATATTATTATATATATATATAATATATATATCATATATATATATATATATATATTATTATATTTTATATATAATATATATATATATTATTTAATACTATATTATATATATTATATATATATTATATATAATATATATATTATATATATATATATATTATATATATATATATATATATATATTATATTATATCTATATATACTATATTCTTATATATATATATATATATATATATATATATTATATATATATATTATATATATATATATATATATATAATATATATTATATATATATATATATTATATATTTTATATAATATATTATATATATATTATATAATATTTTAAAATCTTTGCCTAAAAAATTAAAATAATATTAATAATAATATATATATAATAATAGTTCAATATAATAAGAATAATAATATAATATAATAATAATAATATAATATAATAATAATAATAATAATTAATAATAATATTTTAATACCGTATCCAATCTCTGTTTTAAATCGGGGGTCATTTATATTCATTTCTCCTCCTCCTTCTCCTCGCCTGTTTTCCCCAATGATTTTGTGAAAAGGGAGGTGGCCCTGATCTGCATCATATACCTCTGTCATCATTCATATAATGACGGAAACCCCTTGGCTGCGAAAGGAGGGAAAGGATTGCCTCCCATTCTTTGATCTTGTTCCCTGAAGACAATGGATCTCTTTGGCCAGGAGCGCTCCTAAAAGTCCAGGCTTCAGGGATCCGGCCACGTGGATCGGCAATATCGATTATTATATTATTAATTCAAGAACTGTTGAAAACTATGTCCATCTGTTATGTTCGTTTGGATAACATTTGATTTTACCAAATCTTGGGTCAGATCTCTCACATTGATCCAAAATGGTCTTTATCCATTCTGGTATCTCTAGTATGCATTTCTTGGATCGTCTCTGATATACATTCTTGTATCTCTATATCCTTTTGGATATGCGGATTCACAGATCTTGGATCAGCTCTTATTAGTCATCCTTGGATGCCGGTCTGATCTGTTGACCATAGCTTTAGATTCTTGTTCCTAGGGGTCCCCCCCTGGAAGCTGCAGTTTTTCGAGGATCTCTACTTTCTTTTAAATTCAGTTGTTGGAGACGAATAGAAATATCTGGGCGAGGCTGGAAATTATTCTTGCATGCTGGAGATTCCTAAGACTTCTTCTCAGCATTTTTCTAGTCTAGGATCGTCCATAATTTTCTTATCCTCTTTGATTTTAATTTGATTTTACGAAAAGTCGGGTTTGGAATGTCAACTTTATCAATTTGTAACTACAGGTATGCTTGCGTCAATTTCTTTGGCTGATGAGTGAACAGGTACTTTGAAGGGAAGGGTACTCATTTTATCATCTGTGTTAATAGAGCTGTTAATGCTATCAATCAATCTGTAATCAAAGTCATATATTGAACTAGAAGTGCTATCAATGCGATCATTGCATTTGTCAGTTTGTCTGTTACCATTGCCTGTAAATATTCTTAGATCAATATCTCCCTTTGCACTATTTGTTCTATCTTGAAAGTCTAAATCCTCTTTATTACTAAATGGTAATCCATTAAAAGGATCATGAACCCTCTTGTTATCCCAGGAATTTTCTTCTCTTGAATATCTTCCACCTTCAACTGAAAAGTTCTTATCAGAATCTCCTGATGGACATTCTCTCTTAATAGCCGTTGAATGATGAGATTTATCTCTTCCATCTCGAGCTATATCAGAATTATTTTGACTCCAACTTCGTTCTATTGGATTAGGGAATTTGAAATCTCTGTTGTTCACATTTGTCTCTCTGAAATCATCTTCATAATTATTCTGACTTGGTAAACTTTTGCTTCGTGCTCTTTGAAGAAATGTATCTAAATTACTTGCAAATTGATCTGCCCTTAAACTCTCTTTCGGTTCCTCATAAAATACTTCCTTTATGTCATTACTAATGTCCATGTACCCCATTGAACTACGATTATCAGCAGACGA
>JABUQX010080283.1:27500-32500 GCA_015478945.1 Trachelipus rathkii
ATATATATATATATATATATATATATGATGGGGTTATGAAAGAATTAGAGGTGGTGTGGCAGGGAAAGGTGTTAGAATGACAGAGAATGGAAGAGATTGGAGGGTGCCTTACATATTAATTATATGTGAATAATTTGGTTTTGAGTAGCGAATCTGAAGAGAGTTTGAGAGGATTGGTAGAAGGATTTGGCAAGGTGTATAAAAGGAAGGGTTTAAAAGTAAACGTAGATAAGAGTAAGGTTATGGTTGTGAGTGAGGACAGTCCTCGGTGTGAAGTTAAGTTAAATGGTGGCAGCTGGAACAAGTGTCTAAGTTTTAAATATTTAAGATATATGTTGGATGAAAAGGGAACGAATGATGCAGATATATATGTTGGATGAAAAGGGAATGGATGATGCAGAGTATAGTAGGAGAGTTGCGAATGGTAGGAGGGTGGCTGGAGCAATTAAATCCTTGGTGGATGTAAAAAGGATTAAGTCTTGAGTGCACTAGGGTTTTACACGAGGGTATGTTGTTACCTGTATTAATGTATAGTAGTGAAACTGTGGTCTGGGTCTGGCATAAGAGTATAGATCTAAAGTACAATGTGTTCAAATGGACAATCTTAGGGGGCGTGTTAGGTGTGAGTAGAATTGATAAAATGATGAATGATCGTATTAGGGAATTGTGTGGTGTGAAGAAAGGAGTAAATGAGAAAATAAATGAACGTACATTGAGATGGTTTGGTCATGTGGAAAGGATGGATGATAGTCAGTTGGTTAAACTGATGTATAACGGTGAGTGTGCTGGGAATTGACCGGCTGGGAGACCGAAGAAAGAGTGGATTGAGTCAGTAAAGGAATGCCTGGTGACAGGAATACGAAAGTTTGGCGGAGGCGAGAAGAAAGGTGCATAATAGGAGTGAATGGCGGGGTTTTGTAAGGGTATGGGTTTAATGGCCTACTGGGGAGGGAAAGAACCCTACAATTGACGAGACACAATAGTGAGGGTCTGATCGCGTCCGTGAAGCTCTAGGTGGATTTTTCTGACTGCGGGGAGTTCTCACTAAAGGGTATAAGAGGCGGTAGTCTGGCTTTCTTTTCGAGCTTGAGTCATATTCTTCTAGCTACTTTTCTGTTCCAGTACATGTACTCGCAACTTACCCCAAGTCTTGGAGAGAAAAAGGTATATGAATTATTATATATATATATAGTATATATATATATATATATATAATATATATATATATAATATAAGTAATATATATATATATATATATATATATATATAATATATATAATATATATATATATATATATATATATTATATTATATATATATATATATATATATAATATATATATAATAATATATACTATATATATATATTATATATAATATTTAATATATATATATAGTTACCTTGACTGATTCTGCAAGCACTTAAACGTTTTTGAGATACATCACATCAATACAATAGAAAAACTGGCCTGCGTTGGGGGTTTGTGCGTGTGAAACGTTTCTCTATTCTCTGTCTATCGTATTTGTGAGGACTAAGTTATTTGATTGTTTCGTCTGACTCCCTGAGTATTTCTGGAAAATAATATAATAATAATAATACAAATAATAATTAATAATAAATAATCAATAAATAATAATATAATAATTCAATAATATAATAATAATAATAATATACATAAAATATAAAATGTAAAAAATTGCTATTTAATTTTAAAAAAGAAAATTATTATTTTTTTACAGTTATCACGAACGCTCACGGGCGAGCCCTTTGAGGAGGGGTATAAAATATAATAGTGTCAATATCTAAAACCCTACAGTACCCACCTAATCTCAAAATCCGCAAGTGAGCACAGACGCCAAAACCTTAAAGTGAACGGATTAAAATTAAGCAAAGACAACACAATTTAAGAAAATTTCACATAACAAGAGGTGGCTTGAAGAAATAAAGCACCGCACAGCGAACAAACTGGGGTTAACAAAGTCCGTAAAAAAATTCTGTGCCGACACTGCTACTGCTTGTGCATCGAGAGCACGTAAAAGTGGTGACTACACGAGTGGTCAATTCCTGGGCACTGCGGCTAGGTACTTATGACAAAGAGTACAAAAGCATCACGTACGCCAAAAAGAAGTAAGGGTCAATGAATGGAAACTGTTGGAAAGTTGTAAGGTCTGACTCGACCCTATCTAAAAGATGGGTGAAAACTAGAGCCCCCCCTCCCATTATGAGAGTAGAAACTCCATACAAGGGCGGTATGCTGTATAAGGTTGGAGAAACTGAGAAGAGGAAAAAGAATCTCGCATTAAAACATAACCTCGCATCTTCTTGTTGTAATTTGAGTGTTCAAACACATTTTTGATTTATGTTAAGGTCTAGATGTTTATATTGTCAACAGAGAAAAGAGAGAACCGTCGAAAGAAATAGAAAAGTAAAGGAGTGCTTTGAGAGGGAGATATGTAGAAATTGAATTTTAAAGACGTGAAACTTTCACAAGGTTGCGACGACCTCACCCGGAAATTCTGTTCAGATCCAGCAAAAATAAGAATCAAAGATTAAGACGAGAGGCAACTCTATAGATACAAACGAGGGCAGATGTTGAAATGAGAAAGATGGAAGGTAGAGTCATAGAGTCATCGGCATATGAGTGATGATTAGGTGACGGCAGCTGATATCATTATATGAAAAGTAGGGAATTGTGTAGGAAATAAGGCAGAACCCTGAGGAGGAGAACACCAGTATTAATAGGAAATGGAAGAAGATCCCCATCACAAAAAGCGTTATATGGGAACGATTAGAAAAGAAAAGCCTATGATATAAATAGTAAGTGGAGGGGAAACCAAAGGAAGAATTTTGAAAGTAAAGATGCATGTATCAAAAGTATCATAAACTCAAGCCTACCAAACTGCATATTATCATATATGTCAATAAAATGAAATAAAGCAAAAGTAGGTTAAAATAAACCAAGCAAATTAAGATTCAAAACACTGAAAAGTAATAATAAAACTGACTTAATCCCTATTTCAATCTAAAATCTAAATAAAAGTTAAAAATATGCTAATATAAAACACGAAATTTATTTATTCTATCAGCTAACTTTAGTTAAAACGAACTGGTACAATAAAAAATAAAATATAAAACGTTAAAACTAATTCGTATTTATAATTCGGAGAATATTTCATTAAAACATTTTAGTCTATTTGGAATATGTGTATATACAAAAGAATTAAGACACTTCACACACTAAAGTAAATTAAACACAAAACAAACATAGACACCCAACTTAACAGTACAGGCACTTATCTCTCACTACCACATCTTAACACTAGAAGGACTATAACTAAACTTTATTAATCATATAAAGAAACGTGAGTTAAAATGACGGTAGCCAGCGTCAACAGATACCAATAGAGTGGCTGGAAAGAGGAAATTAGCGAAGAATAAATATCAAAGAAAGTTTATAGATAAAAGACCTTGTGAAAACTCATTGAAAGTTTTCGAAAATGCTCAACGACAGAGCAAAATATCCACCTTAATGTTTAAAGAGATCAATAATAACACCACGAAAGAAGGAATCACTTCATTAACTCATTTATTGCAAACTGAGGACTTCTTCTTCGAAGTATAATTATTCCATTACAAGAAAGGTCGAGGGTTGTCAAAACTATCGGACTAAGTCCGCATCGACCAAAGATGTAAAATGCTTTTCTCCGAGAAGGCGAGGAATTGCTGGGAAGACGAACGAGTGAAAACGAGTACCAGAGATAGAAAGCGATCGAAAGAGATCCAGAGGTGGAAAGAGTTTAGCAATACAAGAAGGATTGGAAGTTAAAAAAATGTCTTATATGTTGGGTTTTATTCTAAGACGATCAAGGGGATACGGGTAGAGAGTTTGTAACTATATGCAATATTTCTGCGGATTGAGAAATGGAAGCGAATTCAAATGAAGACATATAAATAGCGAGAAAACCAATGGTGGTGGTGAATCTTTTAGATCACCCAGACTGATCATCCTAGAAAAAGAACACGAGAAAGTTTATTATATTAGTTTTTCAGATAATCCAGAAAATTTAGAATGGTCATGTGCGCATTCATCCCCTGGGGGTATGTAATCAAAATTTGCTCGTGTCACTGGTGGTGTCAGATTGAAGGGCAGTTAGCTTCAAAACCAGATTCTTGTACCAAGTTCCCCGTCTAACAACCGAAATAGGGACAAGAAGCTGTTAATAGAAAGCTTTTTGTATATATATATTATATATATATAATATATTATATATATATATTATAATATTATTATATATTATAGTATATAATATATATATATATATATAATATATATAATATATATATATTTATATATAATATATATATATTAGTATTATATATATATAAATTATATATATAATATATATATATATTATATATTATATTATTATATATATATATATATATATATATATATATATATAATATAATATATATTATTATATAATAATATATATTTATTTTTTTGATCAGTGTACCAGGACCCACCACGGCTTTCAACAAAGCGCCACCTGGTTTGAAAATCACCACCATTGGTGGGTGCCTCCGATCTTGAACATGTTTCAAACGTCAAAAAGATTTAAATAGAGAAACGAATATTCAGTCATTAAAATAACAAAAACTAAACAAAGTGGTATCCTTGCAGTATAAAAGTCTAGTATTACATAACAAAATCAAAATTATATTGGAGAATATTCACTTCTTGTAGAAACAATAAAATAGGAAGTTATTGCTTAAGTGGGAAGATTCGAATAAGATATGGGATAATCTTTTAGAAGGTGTTATGGACTGTAAAGTAGGAAAATAACGGCGGCTGAATAGATCCAGCTGAAACAATCATTAAATAATGGCGAACAATTGCGGGGTATGCCTTCGACAAAAATTTGCAAATGGGAGGGGGGTTTCGTAACATATAGTGATCTGTGGAAGTGATATTAGTATGGCCAATACGGAGGCGTGC
>JABUQX010080283.1:40000-44683 GCA_015478945.1 Trachelipus rathkii
ATATATATATATATTATATATATATATATAATATATATATTATTATTATATATATATAAATATTATATATATATATATATATATTAAATATCATATATATATATATATATATATATATATAATTTTCAATAGAAATCAGATCTTACCTTTAACAGAATAGTTTTGTAATTTCCTGCAAGGATCATGACTAAATTTACAACTGGGTCTCCTGCTTTGCCAACTTCATTTCCAAAATGAAAATATTTACAAGGAAGTCCTTGTGCAATATAGAGACATTTTTCTTTTTGTTATACAGATAATAATATATAAATACTTACACAAGCTGTGTACACATAGCAGCAAGTCTTCAAGAGAATGATGGACAATCATTTTCCTCGAAAGTTAAAATAATGATAAAATATGTAAATACATCACTATATATAATATATATATATATATAATATATATATTAATATATCTATATATAATATAATATATATATATAATATATATTTATATATATATATATATTATATATATATATATATTATATATATATAATATATTATATATATATATATATATATATCATAATATATATATATATATAATATATACTATATATATATATATATAATAATCATCATCATCTACCTACTTTCCCCAGATTGGGTATGAATTGCGCAGCATAAACCGGAAACAGAAAAAGTAAAAGTAGAACATGACGTAAGTCGAAAGGAAAGCCCCTCCCTTACAGTCCCCCCCGTGACCCTTAAGTGAGCGCTGGTCCCAGTCAAAAAAATACACCCTAGGGCTTCACGAGACTGCGACGGACTCTCACTGTGATATCTACTCAATATAGAGTTCATCCCGTGAACCAGGCGGCCCACAACCATACACCCCTCATAAAACCCTGCATTCACTCCTATCATGCACCATTTTTTTTCGCCTCTGCCACACTCACATTCCTTTCCGTCAGACATTACTGACTCAATCCACTTTTTCTTCAGCCTCCCAGAGAGTTGGTTCCCAGCACACTCACCATTATAAATCCGCTTAATCAACCGACTATTATCCATATTTTCATATGTCCTAACAATCCTAACCATCAAATCATACTCTTGCTTATTCTCTCATTTACGCCCTTCTTCACACCACACGACTCCCTAACAGGTTCATTCTTCATTTTATCAATTCCTCTCACACCTAACACGCTCCTAAGATTGTCCATCTGAACAGAATGCACCTTAGATATATACCTCTTATTCCACACTATAGTTTCACTATTATACATCAACATAGGTAACAAACCCTCATGTAAAACCCTAGCGCAATCAAGAGACTAGTCCCTCCTTTGTATTCACCAAGGATCTAATTGCACCAGCCACCTTCCTGCTATTCACAACTCTCCTACTATACTCTGCATCATTAGCTCCCTTTACATCCGATATATATCCTAAATATTTAAACTCAGATACTTGTTCTAATTGCTCACCATCCAACATGACTTCACACCGCGAACTCTCATCACTCACTACCATAAACTTACTCTGATCAACATTTACTTTCAAACCTTCTCCTTGTATACACCTAGTCAAACCCCTCTACCAATCCTCTCAAACTCTCTTCAGATACGCCACACAAAACCAAATCATACTCATACATATCACAGAACTAACAAATATTTAACGTTTCAGGCAAACAACACACTACCATCTTTTTGGGACCATGCACATATATTACCAACAACAAAGTATTTTAAAAATTATTCCTCCTTAGAACTTCCCCCCTTATTTCTCTATCAGACTCAAAAGACGATTTTTGACAAAGCAATCTACTACCATACTTGTAACTTATATAACCAAACACATTCTCATGGGTTTCAATCAAACTCTCAGCCCCCCTCGACGTACTCTCCTTATAGCAATAGACATCAACAAGGCATTTAATATCGTCCACCACCAATTTTTAACAGACAGTCTTAAACATAAACATAACCATCAAAAACAAAAATATAATAGCAAATTTCCTATCCGCTCTGCTCGAACAGCTAGAGTGATCCAGGGAAACCTCCACTCTTGTTCATATAAACTATATAGTGGAGTCCCCTAGGGAGCCATTCTTTCACCTACAATCTTTAGCCTTTTTATGCATGCCCTCCCTCATCCAACTTCCCCTTCCATAAAAATTAATAGTTATGCTGCTGATCTAACGATCCCAGCTCAAAATCTTTCTATAAATATGATATTCAGAGACCTGCAACAACATATAAACCAAATGGAAAAATGGCTAAAAACGAACAGAATGACTGCACCACCACAAAAATTTACTATTGCCTTACTCACCCCAGATAGAAGAGTATCTAACACCCATCCAGCAATATTCCTATCAAACAATAAACTCCCCCCATTTGCAAACAACCCACAATCCCAGGTTGGACCTATACAACTCATATGATATTCACCCCCACATCAACGTGCTCAACATAGAGAGACATAAATTAAATGCACTGAAAACACTAACCACAAAAACTTGCCAAACATAAAGAAAATATATATATATATATATATATATATATATATATATATATATATATATATATATATATATATATATATATATATATATATATATATATATATATATATATATATACGATATATATATATTGGGGGAGAAAGAGAGACAGAGAGAGAGAGAGAGAGAGAGAGAGAGAGAGAGAGAGAGAGAGAGAGAGAGAGAGAAGAGAGAGAGAGAGAGAGAGAGAGAGAGAGAGAGAGAGAGAGAGAGAGAGAGAGAGAGAGAGAGAGAGAGAGAGAGAGAGAGAGAGAGAGAGAGAGAGAGAGAGAGAGAGAGAGAGAGAGAGAGAGAGAGAGAGAGAGAGAGAGAGAGAGAGAGAGAGAGAGAGAGAGAGAGAGAGAGAGAGAGAGAGAGAGAGAGAGAGAGAGAGAGAGAGAGAGAGAGAGAGAGAGAGAGAGAGAGAGAGAGAGAGAGAGAGAGAGAGAGAGAGAGAGAGAGAGAGAGAGAGAGAGAGAGAGAGAGAGAGAGAGAGAGAGAGAGAGAGAGAGAGAGAAAGAGAGAGAGAGAGAGAGAGAGAGAGAGAGAGAGAGAGAGAGAGAGAGAGAGAGAGAGAGAGAGAGAGAGAGAGAGAGAGAATTTTGATATTTAAATTTTTTTCTCACCCGCCAGCGCCCTGGAAGGTAAAACATGCATATGGCTTCATTCTTTCTTGAGGGTGAGCGAGAGCTTCTTCTTTTCCTCTTAGTTCTTCGTCGGGGCTTTTCATCCCACTCTTCTCCTTGAACCTGCCGTATCAAATGAGCGTCACCTCCATCTAAAAATAACACGAAAAAATATTTTTACACCAGTTTATGAAAAAGGGAAATATATATATATATATATATATATATATATATATATATATATATATATATATATATATATATATATATATATATATATATATATATATATATATATATATATATATATATATAGTGCTGTTAAGAAAGAGAGATATATATATATATATATATATATATATATATATCGCACCTACACCCAGTCATGGGGGAGGTGGGTGATATATATATATATATATATATATATATATATATATATATATATATATAAATAAATATTGTATAGCAGGAATTTCATATATATATATATATATATATATATATATATATATATATATATATATATATATATATATATATATATATATATATATATATATATATATATATATATAGTAGACAGAGGGAGGTGTCACCCCTGATTTTTATGAAAATCACAGGATATATTCTAAAAAAATAAGAAGTAGTGAAAACGAAAATCGTTGCTCTTTTTAGGAAAAAAGTTACAGCCTCTCAAAGTTGTTAAAACTCCCATAGACTTTTCAATATTGATCGATCCAGGTTAGGTCTCATTTCAGGCCCTCTAGTTCAGGTTATGATAAGTTTTGTTAGGTATACACAGAGAAAATCTATGTAGAATTAACAAATCTTATCATAACCTGAACTAGGATGGCCCTAAAACGAGCACGAGGCCCACTAATTTTTTTTTATAAGAAAGCCTATGGGAAAATTTTAAACTTTGAGAGGCTGTAACTTTTTTTCCTAAAGAGACTGCCGATTTTCGTTTTCACTATTCTTCATTATTATTTTTTTAAAGTATATCCTGTGATTTTCAAAAAATTATTTTTTAATAAAATCCTATGGGATTTTTAACTTTGAGAGGCTGTAACTTTTTTTCCTAAAGAGAGCGACAATTTTCGTTTTCACTATTCTTTATTATTATTATTTTTTTAGAGTATATCCTGTGATTTTCATAAAAATCGGGGGTGACCTCCCTGGTTTACTATTACCATATATATATATATATATATATATATATATATATATATATATAGTATATATATATATATATATATATATATATATATATATATATATATATATATATATATATATATATATATATATATATATATATATATATATATATATATATTACCTTTGAAAGGAGAGTATTCTGAGGGAAAGTTATTAACAAGACCGCTTGCATCTGTTGAGTAAACTGCTTCTGGATTTGACGAGTTCACAAGAAACATTTTGCTTTAATAACGTGTCAAAATCATAGGATTTTTCTCTCCCTGGAAATCTATATATATATATATATATATATATATATATATAT
>JABUQX010080284.1:0-29361 GCA_015478945.1 Trachelipus rathkii
TATATATCATATATTATATTATATATATATATATACTTATATATATATATAATATATATATATATAATATATTATATAATAATTAAATATAATTTTATAATATATATATATATAAATATATACTTTTCCAAAAATTTTTTTTAAAGTTTCCCCTTCATAAGCGACTCTGAAGCTCGCAGCAGCAGTACATATGTAACTAGCTTTTGATTATCACTTAACTGCTGCTATCAGGCTGTGTCTAAGCGATTAGGTACCAAACTTTAATTAATAAGCTGAAGAAAGAATATAGTATATATATATATATATATATTATATATATATATATATATAATTATATATATATATATATATATATAATATATATATATATATATATATATATATATATAATATATATATATAATATATATATATAATATATATATATATTGTAATATATATATATATATATATTATATATAATATACTATATATATATATATATATATATATATATATATATAATATATATATATATAATATATATTAATATATTTATAAATATATTTAATATAATAAATATATATATATAGTATATATTAATATATACTTAATATATATATAAGTTTCTGACTTTATAAACTTAAGTCTTGAGTTCAAAGACCCAAATGCCAGTTGGATGCCAAAATGTGTATCCACTTGTGCATTCACAAGAAACACAGTCATAATTTTAGGGGAAGGATATATAAAAAGAATGCTGAAGGGGAAAAGTCATAAAAAAAATTTTTTTTTTGAAGAAACCAAGAATGAGGAAAATGATTGATAATTCTTAGCATTCAGTTACCCTGAAGGTATAAGAAGATTAAAGGCAGTGAAGTTGAAAGATGTTCTTCAGATTGGGCCGATAAATCTTGATATCATTTTTTCTATTTACGAAAGTAAATGATTCATCCCAGGAAAAAATGCATTTGTTACATGAGTAACAACAAATATTAGACCAAGAGAAGCTAAAGGTGTTGCTAAAGTGCTAATGGTGTTATTCAAATTAGTACATCACTATCAACAGTGTTAAGACAAGGTAGAAAGGCTATTATTAATGTGGATAAACATGAGGCAGATGGTAGGTGATAGTCTACCTGAGTCCATAATTTGTGAGAAAGCAAGAGCTATAAATGCAGATCTCATAAAGGATAAGCCATCAATGGGTGATAATGGTGAAACATTTCGTGCCAGTAAGGGGTGGTTTCACATTTTTAAAGTGATAACTGGGGTTCATGACGTAGCTAGGCATGATGAAGCAACCAGTGCTGATAAAAGGGCTACCAAAAATTACAAACACCACTTTGAAACGATGACACAGAGAAATATCTTTTGCTTTCATCAAGTTTTCAACTGCGATGAAACTGGGCTTTTCTGGAAGATGCCCAGGAGAACATAATTACCCAGGAAGAGAAGAAAATACCTGGCCACAAGCCTACGAATGATAGGCTAACCTTATTGCCTCTCTTGGTTTATAACTCTCCAGACCCTTAGTGTGTTCAGAAAACAAAGTAAAAGAATAGACTAGGGGTAATCTGAAGATCTAATGCAAAAGCCTTGGTAACAAGGGTACTATTTCTTGAGTGGATCAGGGAGGTTTTCTGTTCTACAGTTAAAAATATCTAGAAGACAAAGGCCTACCACTCAAGGCTCTCCTCGTCATGGAAAATGCGCTTGCTCACCCAAAAAAGCTTCTAAAAATCTCTCTTAAGTGAGCTTGCCCAGACAAACTTTTCTCTGGCAGGGATTTCGAACAGCCACTTAGTCCTCCATTACCTTACCGTTGGCGAAAGTTTAATGACTCTCCTATCAGGGAAATATAGTCTCAGAGAAGCAGCAGAAGTTTAGTAAAATGAAGCAACAGTTTTCAAAATAAGAAATACAAGGTGAGACCCTATTATTTCTTATTCATTAAAAATTCTTGTATTATTATTGGGGAATTGTGGGTTATTTTGATTTCGTTTTATTGTTAGGGAGCGTCCAAAACCTCTCCTCCTCATTGTCCTGTGGGTTACCCATACTGCTTCCATCCTCCTCTCCCACTCTCCCAATAATATAAATATATATATATATATATTATACTATATATAATATATTATTTTATTTATTATTAATTCTAATGGTATAAATATATATATTATATTATTATATATATATATATATATATAATAACCAATTGGGGGAAAACCGGTCACAGAGGGGAGAACCGATCACCTTTTTAATGTTCATAATATTCTCTGTTAATAAATAAAAACATTTTCAATTCATTTAGAGAAAGGTTTTTAAGTAGTAAATAGTGTGAAATTTTTAAAACCCATATATAAAAAAATTTTTAAGTAAATAACTTACTCCTACAAGTCAAAAAAATTTCCCCAATGTGGAAAATTTTTTTTTAAATTGAAAAAAATTTCTAAGACCTGGTGAAACACTTTTTAAACTGATAATTTAGTTTAAAAAAAATTTTATAAACTAATTTTGATGCTCTATGGTATTAGAAGGTTAGGCTTAAAAATAGAAAAATGAGCAGGGAATAATACAAAGTACTAAATAGCAGAAAAAAAATTTGGCCCGTAAGTGGGGCGAAAAGACCGCTTTCACTTTGTAAATAGAGCCATGTATAAAGTCTATTTAAAAGTGTAAAAAAATTTTTAAAAAATGAAATTAACCAAGTGTTTTTATGTGGAAAAATTTTGGCCATGAAGTTAAGGCGACAATATGATTTACCACTTAAAATTAGGACTCTGTATAGAGTTTATTTAAAGTGTGGGAAAATACAAAGTAAAAATTTTAACTAAACAAAATTAACGAACTCACGACCTATAAAAAGAAAAAAAAAATGCTTATACCAATTTCTAGATTTTACTAAAAAGCATGAGGTGGCAATAAATTTCATACCGGATTAAAAATTTGGGGGGAAGAAGGAAAAGAAAGAAGAAAAAAAACTGCTCCTGGTACTTCCAGCAATTCTCATTAAGCGTATTTGGGGTAGGCTTTTAAGTTAAATTATGAGACAAACAATAAAATAAGTGGTATTCTCATTTCCCTAAAATGACTTGTGTTGTTGAAGATTGCAAACCATCAAAGAACGAAAATAGAAGGGGGGGGGTTTTGGACATCCCGCTATCTATTTATTTCGGGAGGAGACGTGAAAGGGGGACAATGGAATTTATTAAATAGGAGAAGTGACATAAGAAACAAAATTCGATAATTTTGAACTGAAAATCTTCCTGTTATAGAGTTCCCCTGCCAGGGAAAATGAAAGACGGGCTTACCTGCTTATGCAATTGTTGCAGGTGGGTTGGAGTAAGTATGTTCTAGTACAGGATAAGTGGGTGGAGTTGGTTTCAGTTCCGGTATTGGGGCTCTTTGAACCACAGTGTATTGAATATTGGGGGCTGCAGAAGGGGTTGCATGAATTATCTGAGTGGGATGGAGTTTAATATAAACATAAATGATTGTTAAGATGCCAAAAGTTGCTACAACAATAGAAATTCCAGAAAAAGAGTAGGAGTGTATGTTGATTAATTATTGATTTTGGAGTGTTTGATTGAAAGTGTCTAAAGAAGTGTCCCAATACGGGTGTAATGTTTTCAATTTCAACTTGGAAGTTAGAGAAGTTATATTAGGAACAAAATTCTGATGAATGTGTGAATATTCAGGGAGTTGTGAGTCTTTTGTAATCCAACTTGTTTGGACAGAAGAATGAGAAGGATATCTAAAAATGTATTTGTCTGATACTAGAGTGCAACCCTGAGGAAGGAAAAAAATATTACTGGTGATTAATCTGGGATGATTTTTGGGACATGAGATTGAAGCTACAATTTGGGAAAGGAAAGTAGGGTTTGATTTCCAACCTTAAGAGTATATGGTGATTTATAAGGATAGGGAATGTAATTACAATGAGTGGCATGGTTGGTTCCTAGTATTGCTGACAAGATCCAGTTTTTGCAATCGATAGATTGAGTAGGGTTAGAAGGAAAACAAATATAATTTGAATCATAGTGTTTGCAAATGTCTTCTTACAGGCTTTTGCTATATGTGTATTTGAAAGTCTTGTGATTTAGAAAATAGTAGGGATAGGCGTTATGTAGTATAAGTCTTGGGTAGGTGGTATTGAGTGGAGTGGGAAATGGAATAATGTTATAGATTTTATAAGGAGTTTCCTCGGAAAAGGGAATGATAGTAGAAAGGAGATATGGATTGTCTTCGTGTATGTATGACCAAGATAAGGATAAAAACTTGTAGAAGGTTTCATGTGTAAGAGGTATTATTGGTTGATGTTGTAAAATTTGACTATTGTTTGTGATCAGTTCAAGTATGATATCATAAGAGTATAAATTTAAAGGAGTGTTTTGCTGTAGTCCAAATGTTTTGTATAGTTATAATGAGATTATGTATGTTATCTGAGATTACTTTTTCTAAGTTTAAGTACGTATTTAACTTTGATATTTCTTGGTGTAATTCTATAGAGGAGATGGATGAGTTTATATATTTTGTTAAAACTTTTAAATTTTCCTTTATATCTGTTAAAGTATTAGTATTTTGATGTACTTGTTCTTTTAGCTCATAAATGTGAGTTCTTGTATCCAGTAGATTTATTTTGGTGTTAAGTTTTTGAATGTCGGTCATGGTGGCTGTTCCGAATAAGTATTGTAAAGCGGTTCCGCCTATATTCATCAGACCTCTTTTTACTCTTTTGGGGTTTGCTGAAGGCTGAACTTTTAAATGAGAAAATAACCAAGGGTCTTGAAAAATATTCTTAAATTGTTTCTGATTCTCAAGCAATAGGGAATGTATATATTTTAATTCTGGTGAAAGCTGAGTTGTGTCAAATCTACTGTTAAATCTTTGTTGCAAATAAGGTATATAATTGGTTATTAGAAAAACATTTTGTCTTACTGTCTCTTTTACACTGTCATATAGTGCATATCAAATCTGTATTAATATTAAGGTAACTTGTTATAAATCTGGATTTTCCTAATTGTTTTATGACCAAGCCTTGATGTATTTCATATTCTGATTTTGTCTTTTCTATTTTCAGAGAGATGGTGGTTATTATCAAGATGTGGAAGAAGATCCAATTTATCAGCATGCTGTCTGTGAAAGAATATAAAAAGTTTTATGAGAAATGGTTTTGTACAATAATAAAATTGAAATTTATTGTCTTTGATGTTAAAAAGTTGTAAAAAAAAATATTTTCCTTTTGTTATAGTTTAATGAAAATGTATTTACAGTTTCTTATTTTACATGTTTGAAATGTCCATTTCTAATATGTCTTTGTATTTATACATTGATGCAAATGTATAATGGGTTCTACCTGTGGCACTATAAAAGAAAATATTACTATTATTTAAGGTTTGGGAGGTCTGGGGGGAGGGAAACCTTGACCTTGAGGTATGTTTTGTTTTGGAGGAAGCATATATTCTCTGTTTCCTCTCATTATTGTACCCTGTTGTCTGTTTCTTAACTCCATTGGATGAGGAATGTTGGTGTTTCTCATCAGGAAATTTTGAACATAAGTGTGGTCTCGGGATCTGTTATCCGGGGGAGATGGGGGAGAGGTGTTCTTGGGTGTAGTTATAAGAAGTTGTGGAAGTGTGTCTTGTGTAGAAGGAATTTGGAGTGTTGATGGAGGGTGTAAAGGTCCTTGAGGGAAGGGGGGTGGGGGTGGTATAGGTGGATGAGGAATTGGGATAGGATGAGCTGTTTTGAAATGAGGTCTAGGTGGTAAGTCAGGTGGTGGGGGAGACTGAATTCCGGATGCTGAAGGCTGAGTTGGTGATTGGAGATCGTCAAAAGACAGTTTTGGAGGTAGTGTGGTGAAAACCTTTGAAATTGAGTGTTTTTGGAGTTGAAAGAGAGAAAAGAAAATTGGGTTTGGAGGTGGTAAATGAGAGTGGGAGGAAGGTTTTGACTGAGCTTGAGAGGGAGGGGTTGAATGAGATTGAGATGGAAGAGGTGAATGAGATTGAGAAGGTAGAGTTGAATGAGAATGAGATGGTAGAGTTGAATGAGAAGTAGGTGTCAACTGGGAGGTATGTGGTGTATTGGAGGGGGGTGGTAACTGAGTGTGTTGAGGTGTTTGTAAAGAAGGTGGAAGTTGTCTCTGGAAATAAATCATGTTAGGAATAGCTGGGGGAGGGTTTGGAGTTGTTTGTATGTGCTGGGTGATTTTTTTTTTTTTTTTTTTTGGGGTTGGTTTTTTTGGTGGTATAAGGTCGCTATTGGGGTTGGAGGTGGAAATGGGTACTTTATCTGCTCTAAGTTTTGAAATTTTAATGTTGTCCATGTGGACGATAAAGTTTTGGATGTTTTTAAACATTGTAAAAGCAACTTATTAAAGTGTACCAACTGTTTCACCTGAAATGGACCTGTCCATTTCAAAAAAGGTTTTGGTGACTGTTTAGGTTTCTTTACATCTAATATAAAAACATAATCACTAATGTTAATAGGAGTGGAATTAGCTTTTTTGTGTTGCCTATCCATTTGTTTTGTTGTTTCCTGCTGAAGGTGTTGGCGAGCTTGGTCTCTTATAAGATTGGCTCTTTCAGCAAGATCTTTTATATAATCATTAATAGGTTTTTGTGGCTCGGAGCCTTTAGTAAAAGGGGAGATATAATTAGAGAGGTCCCATGGGAGCCTCTTATTATATGTGTAGAGGAGGAAATGAAGAGTACAACCGATAGAAGAGTTGAAAGTGGAGTTTATAGTGATCTGAGTAGGTAGGAGTGCTTCGATTCCGTTATAAACCACAGGAATCGATTCCCTATACCTTATAACATAGGGTTAGACACCTTATATATACAAAATATAATAATATATACAAAAAGGTTTAAAAAAAAGTGGGTTTTTGTAAAAAAAAAAACACATGGTGTAGCGGATTTGACGCTAAAATAATTTGAATCAAGGAAGGCGTGAGGCTGTCTTCCAGGATAGATATTGGGGATACAAAAAAAAGAAAGACACATACACCTTAAATTTATTACACTCAAAATATATAGACACAAATCTTAATACTACCTATTACAAAAAATTTCACACAGTATCCTGATCTGATACCACCTACTACGTACTACAAAAGAATTACACCCGTTATTCCAATAGAAATAAACTACCTCACCTACTAGTTCCACCACCAGGTATTACAATATACCATATATTACAAACCACACCTACACCTACAACATCTACAACATATATATATTACGGACATAGAAATATATAAATAAAAATAATAAATGAAAAAAAATTAAATATACGATATTGTCAATTGTGAAATAAACTTAGTTCACCAATTATGGTGCCTTTAATTGTTTGTAGGTTTAATGTTTACCACTTAAGGCACCTATATTGTATTTTGGTACCACTTTTATTTATAGTTTTTTCACAGACACGTATTATAGTACTGGTTATGGTACCTACACTCTTTATTTTCCAATTTAGTTTTCTAAATTACGGTACCCTTAAAATGGTACCTTTAAGTTAAATTTTATTTGCAATTTAATTTTCAAATGTTTTTCTGGTTTTCAAACTCCTATTTTCAAATTTCTACCTTTTATTTTAGTTCAGTACTTTTAGTTTAGTTTTCAAAAATAATTAGTTTTCTCTTTACTTTCTTTTATTTTTCCAATTTTATAATTTTCAAAATATGTTATAAATTCCCTTTTCAATTTATTTTCCAATTATCCTTCTGTTTAGGTGTACCTACACCGTTTCTTTCAATATATTTACATTTAGGTGTACCACACCGTTTAATCGAATTATTGGTATCCAAGTACCATCTCGAAGAGTAGCTGCCAAAATATAATACAGCCGCTGCAGACGAATTGAAATGCAACCACAGGACAATAATATGGTTGCCAAGAAAAACTCGCAAGACCAGCCAAAGAAAAAAAACTGGAATGAAAAAAAATTAACAAATTCTAACGTGACATATAAATAAATAAATAAAAATAATAAGGTAAATGATGAATACAGAAATCCTGATAATGATAAATGAACTATATAAGTAATTAAAATATAATAAATTAAACAATTAATATCATTAAGTCAGGTAAATTTCTATTAATCAAGTTTTAACATCAGTCAAATTTTAACATTAACATTTTAAATCAATCTTAATTAAATAATTAAATCAAATAAATCAAATCAAAATCAAAAAAAACTATCAAAAAAAACAAACAACTAAAATAAGTCCTACCTGGCCAAAAGTGCTGACCAGTTTTTTGTTCACACCTCTACTTCTACCTCGACTAACGGTGACCCAGAACCAAACGAATCTTCCACTACTCTGCTTCAAACCTTTAAAGTATAAAAAAAAATCCACTAAGACCAAAGAATTTACCATTAATGAAATAATGAAAGTGATAAGAAAATAATTACCCGTACCATAAAAGGATTCCAAGTTCAAAAGAAAAAGATTCCCCAGAATCACCAGCTACAGGAACCATCTAACAACAAATTTGTCCAAATCTCCACCTAGCTTCACTTCAAACAATCAAAATCTCAAAGAAAATATTAAATAATAATTCCTACGGAAAGACGAAATATATACATAAAACATCAATTACACTAATCTACAATCATTCCCAATCGTTTCATTCAAACGTGAAAGAGTGATGGATGCCGCGAAACTAGGAAGACCAAAGGAAAGAGAACTGAAGGACTACTCGTTGGCGTCAGAACACCCATCACTCACAGCAACACAATTATTCTCCCCCTTCATAACACTCTCATACATGACAAAATTAAAAATACCCCCCAAAGAATATAAGATATACGCAATGTACATATGAAAAATACCCCCCAAAGAATATAGAATATATACGTATGGTACCCATGAAATATGATACAAACCCACTAAGGGCAGCTCACTACAATGGGTTTTTTTTTAGGTACAAATTGGATGGTATGTGTGTGTTGATGGGCTGCATAATATTGGACCAGGACCAGCGAGATGAATCTAGGGTGGGACCAACATAATTTAATTCAATATTATACTAAATCATAGATTTCTTGATGCAGCCACTGCTGGGAAAAGTCCCAAAAAAATCAGTCAAATGAGCTCAAAATTTGTGAAATATTTGAAATTTTTTTAAAATTTCCAAAAATTCAGAAAATCAAATTTGAACCATTAAAACACTTTTTTTTACTCATTCTCCATGGGGTTAATAGGTCCACCAAATTTTTTGGTTCTAAACATCATATACCGGTATACCGAGATATGGAGTGGGATTTTTTTACATAAAAATCAATGTTTTTTTTTTACATAACATGACTATATATATATTATATATATATATATATATATATATATATATATATATTATATATTATAATATATATATATATTATATATATATAATATTATATATATAATATATATATATATATATATATATATTATATATAATATATATATATATTATATATATATATATATATATATATTATATTATATATATATATATATATTATATAATATATATATATATATATATTAGTATATATATATTATATATAATATTATATATATATATATATTATATATACCGTATATATATATATATATATATATATATATTATATATATATATATATATATATATATATATATATATATATATATATAATATATATATATATATATATATATATATATATATATATATATATATATATATATATATATATATATATATATATTATATATATTATATTATATATATATATATAATATATATATATATATATATGTATACAGTATATATATTGTGGGAAATTGAGTTTTTTTATCATTATTATTATATTATTTTATTATGTTACTAGTGGTAGGATGTTTCACCTTAATTTAAGAGTTCTCCTTCTTTTTTTCTAAATATAAAGTTCAGGGAAAAGTAATATATATAGAGAGAAAAACAGGTCATGAGAGGGAAAGCGAGGGATCAAATTGACAGTCAAAGTTCTTAAATAAAAGACTCAAAATTCTCAAATTAAAGACCGAAGTAACAAAGCGAGAGGACAAAAAGGATCCACTCCTTTGAGTAAGTTGAACTTTTATGGGAGACGCGTTATTGTAGAGTAAGTTAGAAAACGGGAATTTAATCAGTATGTATGTGTTTGATTGCAGGTGGAATTTATTCAGGAAAAATCTTGCTTGAAGAAAGTCATAGACATTACATCCAGTGAAAGATCTGCGGATTTCTACAAGTCCTCAAAATTCCTTTCCCACTTGGTTGGGACCAATTGGAAGTTTGGCACCTTGAAAGCACTATTTAACTCTAGTGAGCCAATCAAGAGACCGGCAGCATTGCAGTGTTACACGCAGAGGATTGGAGGCGCCCTTGGGGTGACATTCGGGGTTGTTACTGGCCCTCCCATCTTCTTCCGTACTTTCTTCTTGTTTATTGCTGTTTTATAATTAATCGATAAACTCCGCACTCTGGCGGCCATTTAATGAAGAGAATTAATTTAGTATTATATCATAAATTATAACTTAAAAAGCGTCTTGTTTTTTTCTTATTGTTCCCGATAACATTGAGGTAATTTCTAAAGAGTCACTATATTGGTCAAGAGAATGAAATAAAAGATCGCTTGTTTTATCGACTGTATCGTGGTGGGTCAAGGCCATCCCAGCGTCCACCGCCGTGAGAGTCATTAATAGGGGTTGCCCTTGCCAGGGAGACAGGCATGGCCGGCCGAGTGCTTTCACTGAGTCAGTGACCTCGGCCCGAGCGTTAAATCTAATGGGGCATCCCCGAAAGGTTGCCCTTGCCGGGGGGATACGGGCGCGGTTACGGAGAGTCGAGCCATAGACGAGACCACATCGGATTATTGTCGAGTCAGAGAAAGAAATTCACTAATACACACTAACATTTACCCATAGACACTTTTATTTACACTTATTACACTGTGGTCACACACACCACACACACACACTTAAACCCTAATACACATCATTCACTATGATACTTTATACACACATTCACTATGACACTTACATTTGTCCACATAGAGCTACTCAGTTATCCATTATACATCTGAGGCGTACGGGACTCGCGAGACACGGCGATGAAGTGGTTAAAACTCCTTAACGCTAAGGGCCCTTTGCATCAACTACCTTATAGGGTAACCATGTACACGTGCACGACGGAAGATTTACGGTTAACCAGCTCTACTCAACACGACTTCATCGTACCTCGTTAAGCGAGGGCAGTTCGGGGAACGAGCAGATTAGTATTACACACTAATAATGCACCACCACCAGTAACTTCTACACACTCGCACGACACGGAGCAACAACAACACGTCAGGGCACACCAACGGGCGAGCAGCGCGGGTAAACTTAAGCGATCATAATATAACGTTCATTTGTATCAAAGTGTGAAGATTTGGTGTCGACGGGAGCACATATTGTAATGTTTTAATTAAACACTAGTGAGTGCTGAGGCTAGCTGAACACTTACACTACTCCGATTTTCTAATTATATACGAAACCAGATCTAAGAATTTAATGTGCTCAGAATGAGTTACGGGCGTTGAAAGAAGCTATTCACGTCTTATAGCATTAACAACCAACGAACTAATCCAAAGGACAAGGCTTATTCGTAATATCGCGTATCGCCTTGCCCTATCCGCGGCAGTTTGCGAGGGTTGCTGTGTCGGATTCGCCACAATGGAGATGGTCCGTTTCCACCCAGTTGCTGCGGATGGAGGTTGCGTTCTTCGGCGCATCTCAAACTGTACTAGTGATCTCTTGCGTTGCGACCTGTTGATGTCTATAATCTTTTTAGTTTCAATGTAACAATGTGCAGATAGAAAGAACCGAACACTAAAGGTGTTATTATGCTCTATGTAATTATGCATGTTATGTAATTACGCTGCATAGTATGATAGTGTTTGTTTTAAAGAAGCAAAGAATTTTCAAGCAAATAACATAGTTTCTATTGAGCATTTGTAAATTTATTGGACTGGTAATTCAAATTTTATTTAAATATTAGCAGACAGCGAAAGTACTAAATACATTTGCTATATTGATTGCGTTTATACAGTTTCTCTGTGTTTAAATTAGAATTGGCCTTGTATATAACAGACGGATAAATATTTGGAGAGAAAGATCATTCCAAACCTTAACAGTCGTCGAAGTGCAACTCCAGATACTATGGAATATGATGCTGCCAGTAGTGCTATTGCCGGCAGCAGCCAAGATGAATTGGAACACCAATGGCCCCACTTCACCAAGTATTATGGGTTCATCAAGACAAAGAAGAGGTACACTGAGAGCAACAGGATGATGTTAAAGGGCAAGATTGAGTGCACCTAGTGTAATAAAGACCTTCAGCTTTAATATCAAGACCATATACGATATGACTTGAAGCAGCACTACAGCATTATAAGTAACTAATAGTATTTATGCATAGATTATAGTTTCCTTTCTCAATTTTGGAAAATTCAACCATCTCAATATTTCACATAAATTTTTTATTTATTTATTTATTTTCTGGAATAAAAAATAATTTAGATTTATAACTTTTTTGACAGAAATATACTTCTCTGTACAAAGTGTTGTGTACTACAATTGAAGGGGGATCTAATCGAGGTTGCAGCTGCTAGTAAAGGCTAGTGAGACATCCGGCAAAGAACAATCAGACCACAATAATCCAATTCTTTAATATATTCACCAAGGCAAGACCTCTTGAGTTGCATTTGAAGTAAGCATTCCACTTTAAGTGTATGTACACTGTAAGTGAAGCCACGGAAGTTTTAGGCTTGAAATACCATTTTTATTTATCAATATTGCTTTACTTCCAGATTTCTGCTAAATGACATGATGCCTGTCCACATTGTGAAGTCAGAACTTTTTACCGAGTTCCTGCCCTCCTAAACCCTAGCAGAATTTACATACTTTATCCTATTAGACTGTGGAGTTAAGTAGACTATGTTGTTAATGTGGTATTCAATGACGAGTTCATATTGATGTTAATAAATCAGAGAAACTATATGTATAATAACATTTTCAACCATCCAAAAGGAATGTTGCTGTATGTATCAATTCATATTAAATAGAGCACGCATATAAACTTATAACGTTAGCCGACACTTTAATCATGAGGACAATATCAAAAAATGCATGAATATAATCCTGGGCATAATGTAGGGCCAGAACAGTCTCACCTAGCGAGCGATTACATGACAAACGTTGAATCGCAGCTAACAAGGCCTCTTCTCAAGCTCCCTATTATGCAGTTTCTGTGTCTAAGTTGTATCTATATAGAGTTATCTCCTATCAACATCATGGATCCACCCATTTATGAACTTATTCTGGCGCAATTATGACGACATTCAATTCGTGTATAGCTGCATCACACAATTTGCTAAGATCTTTAAGCTATTATAAAAATTAAACAATTAAGTAAATATTTAGTTCCGTCTCATTTCTTTGTGTAACAAAACATATAGGCATGGAATAATGAAATGAGTTATTAGTTAATCTTAGTAGAAAATACTTAAATTTTGTAATTCTGCACGCTTTTAAATGAATTTCAAATTAATGTCTATAAATTATACTTCAAGGATTGAACAGTTAGACTTTCTTTAAAAATATGTTAACAAATACATAAAGTAAAGTTTATCTCATAGATGCATAACCATTTTCCCGAGTGTGTTGTACTTGCTTATTATTAACGATCCATTATGTGATCTAATGTGATGAAAGAGCAGAGGTCGAGCATGTGCTGTGGAGATCCAACTACGCAATGTCGAGACTGAGAAACACCAGAGGTGGATGGAAGCAAATGACGTGAAACCTAAAACCGAATCTTGTCGCGCAGACTCACACAAATCCATCCAGGTAAACAAGATACACAGAATACACTGAGCGTATCCTGCGAAGTCATGCCTCACTGGATATTCAATACCATGGCCTAAATCTTTATAGCTTGACCACTGCATTTCTACATATATAACCTATTACTTTAGGTCTATTCATTTTGTGAGTGGAGATAATCCTTTTTTCATATCATAGTAACCTCGGCGTCCGCTGTCGGTGACTTCTGGAATCCGTCACTCCGCCGAAGAATAAGGTGTTCTAAATACAAACTCATTATCAAAATCGACTCGCTCCAAAGTGCTCAGGTCATTGTCGATATGTCATACAGTAGCATGAGATGCCAACTCACATAACGTACTTGTCTCTATTCAGAGATGGAATGCATAAATAAATCTGTTAGCGGCTAAATCAAAAACTGAAACGCGCTTTCTCAAAGTAGTTTACTCGAACCCGTTGCCACTCTACATTTATTTGACTCCAAGTATATACACTCTTAGATTCACAACATGAGAGCTCTAGATAACCAACGGTAGATTTACACTGGACCAGTGAATCAAGAATATGGCATGAAAACAGAGAAATTAACACGTCACCATTCTAGTCTATGTTAATAACTGAGTGATAAATTGGATGATTTGGTAAATAGATATATGTTGTAATATCATTCAATAGAACTGAACTATGCTGGACTCGGTAAGATCCTTTAAAGGCAGGTAAAGAGGAAAATGTTTTCCTTACTTGTGATTGGTCCGGGGTAAATCCTTATCTTAATAATGGACTCGTATGTGATTAAGATCGACCGATTACATCTCATTTGTTATAGGCTTCTCGTCTTAATATTTCATAAAATGCTCACACGGATGTTGAGTATATGAGTTATAAAATATCTTGTCACTTCTCGCAGCGCCAGGTGTCGTGTTTTATTATCTTTTAGAAACAAAAATTTGCATTTTGATAAAATAAGAATAGTAGCTTCTTTTAAGGATTTAACGCTATTTTGATGAGCACACTTGCGACTTTCAGAATATCTAACTAGTACGTAGCATGGAAAATATATATAATTTAAACAATGGATTTTCTCTATATTTACTAAGTTGTCACTATCATACTATGTAAAGTCAAGTGCACAATCCTCAACTATGAGCGATTTTGAGCGCAATAGTATCATCTCTTATATTGTGAGCGGAGATAAGATGGGTTAATAGAAATAAATTCTATACTTCGTTCTCTATAGCAAGAGCTCAAATGCACCTAAGGGCTCAGCGATGAGCCCCACCCCGTCAAAACACACGGCCAGGCCACTAACCTCAAGTTAGAGCGAACTCACTGCAGGTCACCGTCCGAGTGCGATACTGACACGAGGCTAACGTAACAAGCATCACCAAGGCCCCAGCGTGCGCAATACCTGGAGAGCATGAAGAATTCAAGTTTCCCTGACTCTCACTTCACGCCGCCGCGTGCGCCCGCAGGCGCAATATTTCCGCGCGAATGCCTAATAAATAACACTACTTTACCACTCATTAGAGAACTAACTGTGAGAAATGTGAAAGGATCACAAGTGTTACCCATTATGAGGCGAGCTTATTATTATTATAACTATTACACTATTATAACTAATATATCATATTATCTAAATAGAAATTATGGTTTATATAATATTATATATTTTGTAATCTCTTTTTTTATATAATTTAATTATCAGTTGTATATAATATATATAAATATTATAATATATTGACTATAAAAAAAAATATTATATAAGGTACATATTCACAATGTGTTGTCATGTTGTATTCAGTTTAATCTTTCACTTTACAAAACTAGATTAATATTATAATGTGTTAATTATTATATATATACCATTTTAGTTTACACACAAATTAAATTAAGCGTCATCGAGATTTCAAGTTACTACTCCTTGGAATACATACATTTAGTAATATCTCAAGGCCTTGGAGATAGCTGTTGAGTGTGGTGAATGAAGCTCAGAGTGGGTCGCGATTGCTTGATGAGATGTTAAGGCTGCTCCTTACTTCTCGTGTAACGTATAGCGAATGATTGTCTCGCTGCATGATAACGCAGAGTAACATGAGAGTGGGGTCACGCTCGGATTTAATCATTAACAGAGATAGCCTAAAAGTGTAACCATGCTCTCACTCAATTTATAGACAATACACTTTAACTATTAACTGGTGTGTGAGATCAAGGATCAGAATTCCCCTTAAGGTCAGACATTCTGCGAGAATGCCAAGATGCGAGTACCAAAGCACTCGACGTACACACCAAAGCTGAGAAAAATATCGTAAAGCTACTGAGTTTTATTTTAATAGAGATCTGTGAGGAGAGCTCATCTAAGACACGAAGCCTTGAGGACCATCACATAAAGATGATCAGAGGAAGGATATTGCAAAAGAAAGAATTAAGAGAGAGAGAGAAAAAGGTGAGGCATCAAAAAGTTGAGGCATCAAAAACGAGGCATCAAAGTGAGGCACAAAAAGCGGAGGGCATCAAAAGGAGTGGAGAGAGGAGTCATCTATGGTAAATATATCTGGACGAGGTGCGAATAATCCGTTTATAATGTTAAATATTCATGACCTGATGTTAAATTTGTTTTGTGTTGTATGTAGTGTGTTGAAGCCTTGTTGTTATAAAGTTACTTGTGTGATGAGGTGTGTGGTATATGAGAAGATATTTGGTGCGTATATGTTATGTGTAATAGAGTTGTTGTATGCCATTATATATACAAGAGTGAACTCATCTCACACACATTGAACACGCTCGAGTGAATGCTCTATATGAATCTTGAGCACTATCTATCATAAATTTATCATAATAAAAAATAAATTAAAATCTCAGAGAGACTGCTTGCTTTTAATACACTGAACACCCATATGCTATTATGTCGACTTCCGCTCTAAAGTTTAAACCTTGAGCGCCACTGTTCTGTGAGATTAGTGAGTGTGCGTGTAGTTGTGATGTAGTGTTGTGATGTATGTAGGTTGTAGTTGATGTTATGATGTTTCTAAATAATATATACAATATGCATGAAGTACTTTTTAATATTATAAGTATAATAATATATAATGAAATAATAATATTATAATTGTTTTAAATATAAATTATACGCTTATATGTATGTATAATGTAGTTATGTGTCACGTGATGGAGATGTATGTGTATGTGTGTTAGATTGGATATTGTGTGTGTATGTTATGTGTACGCGTAGTGTGTTTGTTAGTATGTATGTGAGTATATTCTAAATTTATTATTAATATATTTTAACAAATAAGGCATTTGGAAAGTAATATCTACAATCGGACGTCAGAGTACCATAATAATCTATTAAACAGTGAAAGGAGATAGAGAGAATATGTTTCTTATCTCTTATTAAAAGATAATTTTAATCTTACCGTATGATAATTCCGGACGGAAGGTATATGCGTGAACCACGCTCTGATGAGTCTGTCGTGTCGCGCGTATGTACGTGTTGTAATTGTTCGGTTCCGTAACTCCAGAGTGTTTCGTGAGTGTCGCTACGTGGGTTAGGCTGGCAGTGTAGTTAGTGTGTATGTTGGTTAGTGATAGTAGTTGTATGTGTGTGTGTTATGTTAGTATGTATATATTTGTGTATGCTAGTGTTGAGTGTATGTGTGTTACTAAATAATTAAATTCGCTGCGAAATATATAATATATTTGAGCTGACTGTGACTGAGTTAGCGTCACACGCGGCGGGCAGGGAATAGCGTTGAGAAATATTATATTAGTGCGCCAGCGGGCGTGCAACGCGGCGGGCGGGGGACGCGCGGGACGCCCGCGGGTGCGGGGTTTATGAGCTTGCTCATTTTAGCGAGGTTGGAGGCTCTAATTATGGTGCATTCATAAAAGTTCAACATGATTACATAAACATCTTACATGAGTGATGTTAAATTAATTTTAATTATCTATTCTAGTGAATATTAATATTATATTCTCTTGATGTAAAGTATTTATAGTATATATTAAATAATTAATGTTAATAAATTAAATATTAGTAAATAATATATAAAACTCACACTTTTAATACTAAATTCAGAATAACTTGTGGCACCGCTTAATACAGAGTCTAAATATGACTATGATTTTAAAATGAGTTTTGAGGTCTATAAAAGATTAATATAAAACAACTCACCTACTCAAAATTACAAGTATATAATATGAGAACAAACGTTAGTATATATTATTTCCAAAATATAAGTAACTGATATAAAATAATAAATATTATCATCGACTTATCACTTAAGTCAGAGGTCAATTATAATGTAGTAATTAAACAGCGGACAATTATCCCCCTCCCAAGCATACGCAACACAAAGCGATTATATGAGAAAACCTATAGTCTCGCTATGTGGACCCAAAACGACAATTGAGAGTAGCATGAGCTTACTAGACTATGACCCTAGACGACTCGATAACATGTCCGTCTGATGATACTCTAGTGCCTTATATCAAGACAAGTGATATAAGCACTGAGAGCGAGGAATGATTTTTTTTTCTCTAATTCTTAGATACAGGCAAGGGCAACATTGCTACCAATTTGTGTACACTCCTATGTATCAACGTCTAAAGGTGAGGAGACTGAAAAAGTCTCATAGAGCTACACTCTCGCATCACTTACAAGGACCTCTCATCAACTAAATTGTAGGCCTAAAATTTAGGAGCCACATGATAATGCGTAAGCCTAAGGCTCCTCGCTCGCTTTAGCCAAAACGACTCGACTCTAAATTTTACCCAGATAAAACTAGGAGGCGTCACTTTAATTGCGATCACATCACTTACTCATTCATTTCTTTGACCTGGATTAGGCTCTCTTCAAATCACTCTTCGTCTCCTCACACTCATACGTGAGTTTACATAAAAAGGATTATCCACTTATATAATAATTATATAGATTCATCACACCTATAAAATAGTAATAGTTATTTATCATACACATATTTATTAACAAGATAGAGAGAGTTATATCTAAGTATTATTCAGTATTATAGCTTAATAGTAATGAGAGTATGCTTATATAGGTAGTTGTGTTTTTACCTATCGTGATGGATGACAATGTAGCATTAAGATTAAATAATATAATAATATAAAGAAACGGCCGACAATTATTTATTGTATGAAATTAAAGATACTGTGAGAGCGTAGAGAGTGAGTATGTTAGTTTAATTTTGAAAACAAATCGTGAGCTCAATTAGAGTTTATTACACTGATGCCCTTTTGAACTCACAATATCGTGTTATATTTTTTAAACTATATAAAATAAGAATAGTGAAATATTGAAATTCATAATTAATAAATACATGACGTCGGATTGTACATGAGAAGAAACGATATTTTGATTTATTTTATTTATATACTCACTATATTACTAATGGGCTAAAAGATTGAATGAGTAAAGCATAAGTCATAATAGTAAATAGAATCAAAACGCGGAGTACATATGACTGGTGTTTAAGAGGGGTGCTAGGGTGAGCTTGGCACCTTACTGTATTTATACTGATATATTATGGTGAGAGAGTCTCTTTGAGTTTAAGGGTACGTTTAATAGAGTTTAATAGTTAGGGTTTTAATTAAAGTATATGTTTCATAATATAAGTGTTTTATAGTGAAGAATTATAAGTTTTAAAATCTCAGTGTATATGATTATGGGTTAGGATTAGAAATCTGTTTAAGAGTAACGAGTACACTATAAACCTAAAAAAGTGTAAATTTTACATGCTTAATTAAAAAATATATATATATTATCTTTGTTTATAAAGAAAATGTTTGATTTATTATAGAGGTTTTAAGAAAAAATTATAAATAATATTTAAGTTGTTATATTGTTATATTGTTATATTAATATAATGTATATCGTATGTATTAATTAAAACATATTAAAAATTAGTTATTTAATAAATATTATTACGTATTAATATGTAGTAAGCTGAGTGATTAGTGTAGGTAGTGTGTTAGTGTGGTGTGTGTGTGTGTTTGTTGATATGTGTGTTAAAATTACTGTGTAGCAAGTGTAAGTATAAATCATGTGTGTTAATGTAGTAAATATACTAGTGTTGAGTGAGTGTAAGTAAATATCTGTAAGTGAGATGAAACTAAATTCAGTGTACTAGTTAGTATAAGTTAATATCTTATGTGTGTGTAGATTGAGTAAGTGTTATAAATTATATATAATGTCTATGGACAAATATGTAATAAGTTGATCTCACATTATAAGTATAGAATATGTGTATATTAAAGTTATCATGTGAATGTGTGTATAGGTTTAAGGTGTGTGTGTGTGTGTGTGCCACAATGTGTATAAGTGTAAATGTAAGTGCTATGGGTAAATGTAAGTGTCATAGTGAATGTGTGTAATAAGTGTCATAGTGATGTGTGTATAAGTGTAAGTGTGTGTGTGTGTGTGTGGTGTTGTGGTATGTGTGTGTGGTGTGTGTGTGTGTGTGTGTGTGTTGTGTGTGTGGGTGTGTGTATGTGTGTTCTAAATAATAATAACAAATAATGCATGAATTAAATAACACTAAGTATAATAAAAATAAAATAATAAAAATAATAAAAATAATAATAAAAATAAATAAATATAATAATAAAAATAATAAGAAAAACATAAGTTAATAAATATATGAGTTAAAAGCAGTAAAGCAGAGAGTTAAAACAGTAAAGCAGAGAGTTAAAACAGTATAAGCAGAGAGTTAAAGCAGTAAAACATGAAAGTTAAAACAGTAAAACAAGTAGTTAAGAGAAAAATGAGTAAATAAAGTAAAGCAGAAAGTTAAAGCAGTAAAGCATAAAAACAAAAGCATACTTAATCCCCTAGGTGTTTGGTAATAACACCTCTATTGTTTTACTGCTTTACTGGTTTAAGGTATAGAAAATTAATGACTGTTTTTAATAATAAATCACCTACAATTTTATTAGAAATAAAATGTTTATATGGGCGAAACTCTAATTGTTTTTTAATTCTTATACAAATTAAAAATAAAAAAAGTAATTAAAGCTGTGCATTAAAAATAGCAATAAGCAATAAAAAGTATTGAACACTTTAAAAAAATAAAAGAAAACAAAATGTTAATAAATATATGAGTTAAGCAGTAAGCAGAGAGTTTTAAACAGTAAAGCAAGAGAGTTAAAAGCAGAAACATGAGTTAAGCAGTAAAGCAGAAAGTTAAAGCAGTAAAACAAAATTAAAAATAAATTAATAACAAAGTTTTAAAAGCAGTAAAGCTGACATAACATGAATGGAAGATGAAGTAAAACAATGCATAACTAATCCCTAGGTGTTAGGTAATCAACACCTCTATTGTTTTACTGCTTTACTGCGTTAAGGTATGTTATTTTATATGTTTAATAAAAATTTCTTAACAATTTTTATTAAATAAAAATGTTTATAATAGCCGAAACCCTGTGTGTTTTTATTCTTACATTAACAAATTAAAAATAAAAGAAATAAAAAGTATTAAACAAAATAAAAATATAAAAGAAACATAATGTTAATAATAATAATGAGTTAAAAGCAGTAAAGCAAGAGTTAAAACAGTAAAGCAGAGAGTTTATAAAAACAGTAAAGCAGAGAGTTATAACAGTAAAACAATGAGTTAAAGCAGTAAAGCAGAAAGTTTAAAGCAGTAAAACATGAGTTAAAAGCAGTAAAGCAGAATGAGTTAAACAAGTAAAGCAGTAAAACAAAGGCATACTAATCCCTAGGTGTTAGGGTAATAACCCCTCTATTGTTTTACTGCTTTACTGCTTTAAGGTATGTAAAGTATATGTTTTTATGTGTACATAACAATTGTAGTAAAAAAATGATTATCGTAGTAAATTTGAAACGAAATTCTTTGGAATAGTTGAGGCATCAAAGTTGAAGGCATAAAAGTTGAGGTATCAAAATATCGAGTGTGTTAAGTGTAAGTGTTTCTGTGTGTGGGTGTGAGTGTTAGTGTATATGGTTTAATGTATAGTGTCATATGTGTGTGTATAAGTGTCATAGTTGAGATGTGTGTATAAGTGTTCGTAGTGTTATAAGTGAAATAAGTGCTAAGAAAAGAGACTAAACTCATAGTGGAAGCATCCTAGCAACTTGTAATATACACCAATCGAATCCTCATACCCTTATTACCTAGGGGTAGACACCCATATTTGGGGCATTTCGGGCTCAAGGGGAGGCTAGAAAAAAGGCTTGAAAAAAAGTGGCACTCAGTTGGCACTATGTGCAACTCACTTGGCACTATGTGGCACTCACTTGGCACTCATTGGCGGACTCACTTGGCACTCTTTGGCACTCATTGGCACTCTTTTGGCACTCACCTGGCACTCACCTGGCACTCATCTATACCTCAAAGAATCTATTCTTAGGGATAGATTTATCTACTTAGGTGTACTTTGTCTTACGGTTGATCTGGGAACCAATCAAAAGCCATCAGTTAGCGTGGGTCAAAATTGACCCATGGCATATGGCAAGGTTAAGGCCGAAATATCATGGTCAAACAATGTTAAGACATCAAAAAAGGGCGTAAGTTCCCTGTAAAGGAAGGACAGGAAAGATTAACCGTGGGTCAAAATTTGACTGCCACGGTAAATGCAAGGTAAAAGCCCGGAAATATCATGGTCAAACAAGGGTAAAGACATCAAAAAATAGGGTTAAGCCACTAAAAGGAAGATCAAAAATTCCGTGGGTCAAAAATTGACCCTGGAATACCAAAGGGTTTGCCGATAATTACCGTGGGCCAAAAATTGACCCCATGGAAGACCAAAGGGTAGCCAAAAATTACCGTGGGCCAAAAATTGACCACATGGTATCTGGCAAGGTGGTCAAACAAGGTAAGACATCAAAAATAGGGCTAGCCCCTAAAAGGAAAGACCAAAAATTACGTGGGCAAAAATTGCCGCACGGTCGGAAAAAAAATAGGGGCCGTAAAATAGGGGGGGTAATAACGTACAACGGTTGCTGACGCAACCGTTTGGCGCAAACCCTTCTTCGAGGGTTCCAAAATTGTAGGGTTGCCAAATAATTAGGGTTGCCAAAAAAAATTTAGGGTTCTCCAAAAAATTTAAGGGTTCTCAAAAAATTAGGGTTCTCAAAAAATTAGGGTTCTCAAAAAATTAGGGTTCTCAAAAAATTAGGGTTCTCAAAAAATTAGGGTTCTCAAAAAATACCGTGGGCCAAAAATGACCCATGGAAGATCAAAGGGGTTGGGTCGAAAAAAAAGGGTAAAGGCCCAAAAAGGTAAAAAAAGGTGCCTAAAAAGGTCAAGTCAGGTAAAAATTTGGGCTCAAAAAAGGTCAAGCCCAAAAGGTAAGGTCAAAAAAAGGTCAAGGCCGGTAAAAAATTGGGCTCAAAAAAGGTCAAGGTAAGGTAAAATCACCGTTGGTCATTTTGACCATCGTTGTCCAATATACACCCCCTACTACTATGCAAGAATTCAGAAGAGCTTAAACCAGAGGTTCTCAAACCTATCTCGTCTACTGCCCACTTTGAAAATCAATTATTTTCAGCGCCCCGCCAATTTTTTTTTTTTTACTTATCCAAAAACTTAAAAAACCACAATGACATTCATACTTTAATTAATTTAATTATGTTGCTACAGTAGTCTGGTCTGGAGTTTAAACTTACATTCTAAAACGAGACTTTTTTAATTTAAAGGCAATTTATATATATATATGATATAATATATATAATATATATATATAATATTATATATAATATATAATATATATTGTTGTTTATATTATATATATAGATATATATATTATATAATATATATATATATATATTATTATATATATATAATTATATAGTTAATTAATATATATATAATATATAATATATATATATATAATATATAATATATTATATATATATATATTTAATATCTAATTATATGTGAATTACCAGTAAAGTAACTATTCACTACGTTTATGAGAAACTCGTGTATAGTATACTAAGTACTTTTGAGAAGTATTATTTATTGAGAATACACCTAACTTAATACCTCGCAGTATTAACAGAGTACACAGAATTCTACAATATATTGTACATATTATATATAATATATGATATATATATATATATATATTATATATAAATATTATATTTTATTTATATATATATTATATATTTAAGTAAAATATTATATAGATTATATTAAATATTAATATAAATATATAATATATATAGTATATAGTTAATTATATATATATATGATATTAATAATATTAATTAATATATATATATATATATATATATTAATATAATATTATAATATATATTAATTATATTATATTTATATATATTTATTAATATATAGTATATTAAGTTATATATATATATATAATATAAAGTAAATTCTAAACTAAAGAAACAAAAAATTATATATGTATAGAAATTAAGTGACTATATTAATAACTGAGTAAAAGGCAAGATGTTTATTAATTTACAAATCATCATTACTCTATATATTAATACTTTAGTTATATACATAGAATATTGAGTAACTCCATGATAATAATAGAATTATTCAAAATTGCATTACCATTAAATTATTCAAAGTATATATTATTATTTCTTAATCACTATAAATGTTGTTACATATCGTAGTATTATAATATATATATTTTTCACTTATGTAAAGTATAATAAAGTGTTGTGAATTAATAGTATGCATATGATTATAGAATTAAATTAACTGTGGACCAATCATCAACGCTCATATGACTGATGCGCCTAGGATTAATTAATATATATAAATTATTTATAGTACTATATATAATATATATATATATATATATTAATATAGTTAATATTATTATATATATATATTAATATTATATTATATATATATAATATATATATATATATTATATATATATAGTTAGATTAGGTTAGTATTATAGTAAAAGTACTTAAAAATTTTTATACAATTACCTTACAAGTTAACAAGAAATATGGAACTATTAATTTATATACTAAATTGTAATTATCGTTAGTGTGGTGTTGGTGCAATTTTTTGAAATCGCACTAGAAGTGGGTGAGCTATAAACTGATTCACTAGATTTACGTTTGAACTGAGAATTATTATTGAGAGAGAGTTAGTTAGAAGGGTAAGTGCATTTTCAGATCACGTAAATGAAATATCGATGAATCACTAATCCCTCATGTTCGCCATACACATGCGATAGGTTCAAATCCGGAGAAGGCGTAATTCTTTAACCGAGTGAGAGCCTCCCTTCTATCACCTACTTCATATCTGAGCTCTTCTCACAGCATCTCATTATTATATTTTTAGCTAGGTATTCCTACCTTTAACCTATGATGAGCTCTACCTCACACCACTCTCTATGGGCCTTCCAGTCAGTCACCTAAAGTAGTGGGTAGCGTAATACGCCGTCTCATACTTTTGTGAGATTATAGAAAGACTGATTTATACGACCTAATACATAACTATTAATTATAGGGTTTATTATTATCTAGTGATATTATTTTTAAAATATATTAATTTACTATATGACAGTGATGATATAAATTAATTTTGTAAATATTTATATATATTTTTTTATATGTTATATTATCACGTACCGCCCCCCTCTAAAGCCATACTTCAACTACCTCACCCCAAGTTTTTTATTACTAGCACCGTACCGTTTAATAGTGACCCTACTCCCTCTTGAGCCTGTCATCCAGCGCTTACGGGGATATTTGAGATATTAAGTGAACATCCAATTAGAGAGGTAAGAATATGGCTTAAACGGTAACGAATGGATAATGATATTTTGTTTGACAAGGGGAAATTACTTATATTTCTATTCTATCTTTGGTTATCATTTCTCTCGCATATTGCTACTTGGGTAGTTTAAAGCATATGTGTTATTTTGATAACCACTTGACCAACAATAGAACTTAAAGTTGTGAATACAGTTATTGGATAGTAATACTTCACACTACTTCTACCAAAGTAAGGCTAACCGCATTACTTTAATCACTACCGTAGAGTCAATAGGTATCAATAATCATGAGGCTCCACTCTCAGATGAGAGATTGATAATGTATCATAATCAATTTACAAAACTGCTAGAGTCACTCAAAACATAGGTTGAAAATTAATAATAAATCTCTAATATTACTCATACTCATGTTAGGATATGAACTCGAGCCTATTCGCTAGCAGGTATATTATACAAAGTGATTTTAAACCCAACTTGGCCACATTGAAGCTAAAGGAACAGCTGTATGTAAAGAAATATACTTATCTATCAAACGGTATATACTAATTTTAAAGTAATAGAAATGTCACAAGTATTAGATAGCTCTCTGGAGTTATCGTATAAGAACCCACATAGATATATAATAAAGATTCTTTAATATTTTACACTCTGAATGTATTAGCAGTTGTATATCAGTTCACACTCCGTATAAACTGATATGGGTGAGTTATAGTAGTTACCTCAGACCCTCCTCAGTATTTTATAGGTCAGAACATCGCGTATATAACTATTAACCACTACCCTGTAAAAATTACATTAATTTTTATAAATATAAATTTACCTTAGATTTTAGCTTAAATATAATCATAATGGCTGAGTACATGAAGCTATCTTAATTATTAATGTATGAATAAATTTTAGTACTCTTTTAGTTTTATGTTCATTTTTGTTTTTGAATTAATTAGTTTATCACGTTACCTCATGGTATATGTAGACTGCAAATTAATTGCTGAGTATATCGTAATTTTTTCTCTCTCTCTAGTATATATAATACTATAATATTATATAATAATAATTAATACATAATAATAAAATAATATATATAATAATTAATATAATAAATATATAATAATAAATAATAATAATAATATAATAAACTAATAAAATATAATAACTATAATTATATAAAAAAATATAAAATAAAAAATAATAATAATAATAATAATAATAATAATAATAATAATAATAATAATAATAATAATAATAATAATAATAATAATAATAATAATAATAATAATAATAATAATAATAATAATAATAATAATATAATAATAATATAATAATAATAATAATAATAATACATAATAATCAATAATAATAATAAACAGTATTGGACCCTAGACAGATCCTTGGGGTACACCACTTACGACATTCGTTTATTGTAACGATTCTTTGTCGACGATCCTATAACCTATTTTTATTACAATTTAAAAGTTTTCATCGAGTACCATGACTCTACGCTTTTCCAATAATCTTTGAAAGTATAAATAAATAACATCAAATGATTTATAATTATCTACATCATTAATAACTACATTAAAATATTATAGAAAATTTGTTAAGCATGATCTTTTTCTTCTAAAACCGTGTTGAGAATTCTTGGTGCTCTTCCAAAATGTGACCTACTGAGTTGTTTTCATTCTAATATGTGATCTACCATTTTTTTATACGTAAGATACAATAAATAAAATTAACATAATATAATAACGCTACGCTAATATATATATATATATATATATAAATATAAATATTATAATATATATATTATATTACATATGTATATATTTTATAAAATATAGTAATATCATATATTATATATATATATATATATATATATATATATATATATATATTATTTGGGGACTGTCAATCTATCTAGGTTAGGTCTAGGTTAATGGCAACGTAGATACATTTAGATTAGGTCTAGGTTGACGGCATCGTCGATCCATATAGATTAGGTCTCAATTTAGGTCCCTGATGGTTTAGATTATGATAATATATGTTAAGTATCACAGATTTGCTCTGTGAAACTTATTTAGCAAAATTTATCAAATAACCTGAAATAGCTGTGTCCTAAATCCGATTTCCTAACATATATGAATCGACGATGCGTCTCCTAACCCTAACTCTAGATGGCTTCTACGCTGCCGATATCTAACCTAGATGGATTGACGCTCAACCCAAATAAAAATAAATATATAGTATTTAATATGGTGTAGGTATATATATATATATATATTATAGGTGTATATATAAGGTTGGGTATATATATATATTATATATATATATTATATATCAGTATATTATAGGGTAATACTTGCTAAGTTTGGTGGCTTTCTGCTTTTAGCAGTGCAAGTCACCTTATATAAGATGAATGGTTATTTAAAGTTCCAATAATTTTGAAATGATGAAATGTTATTAACAGATAGTAAAGATATTCATGAAAGTAAAGATGTGACAAAGTCCCTTTTGTTGAGATACTCTCTCTTTTCGTAGGCGAATTAGTAGTAGTCACGGACTTTTCAGCGCGTTTACCACCCTCGCTAATTTGTGTATGCGAAATTCGGAATCGTGCTAAGCCCTTTCTTTGAATTTTTACCTCGTCTTGCTTCGAAAGCCTTGCGTTTTTTTTCAGTTTTGCACGTGGCATTTTCTCGAGAGAGAGTATCTTTGAGAGAGATTTGTTATTTCTTCTGATTCTTCTTATTGTTAATGTAATCTGACTGAAGAGTATCTCCAACAGGACGGGTTTATATTTATTTCATTTCGACTTCTGCTAAAATTTTGCTCGCGCAAATCTTAGCTTAAGTACGAACATAAATTTAAAATGTTTTAAAACAAAGTTAAGTAATGGAGTGCTCACATTTACTTCCTCGCGTCTAAGTACTGAAGTGAGTTGGAGAAAGTAATGTTTAATAATAATTATACAAAATATAATAACTAATACATAAAGTTACAGTATTTTCCAAAAATGGCATAACATATCTGAGGAGTTTATGTCCAAAGACAATAAGTAGACATCAAACATTTGAAGGCAAATAAATAGTATATCATGCAATTTGAAGAATATTCAAATACGAGCATAACTGGTTACATCCGAAGATCTAAACATATTATAAACAATATTTAGTTGTGGATACATAGGGAAAATACAATAAATGGTTAGTATGGTTACGGAGAATGAAAGTTGCATTTAAACACAAGCATATTTGGGTATATCCGTTAGATATATGTAGATCTCCCACATTTTAAATGGATATAAAAATAGAACACAAATATCTCATACATAATTATTGATATTGAATCACTTGAATTATTCGAACAACTTTAAAACAATAGGCCACAATCGATCGAAATCGGTTGAAAATCCCGAAAGAAAGGTCCGAGGTGATGGTATAGGCTGTAGTGTCTAGAGTGGTATCCTAATTGATTGGTTTGGACCGTAATTGGTGCGTTGTGCGTAAATAGTTTTCAAATAGCTGTTTAGTATGAACGAGAGAAACATGCTTTTGTGTGTAGCATAATTTTACCCTAACTGAACTTAAATCGAGGCATCTATTGCATTTATTTGGAAAATTTCTTTTTCTTGAAATGATAGGGAGAGGTCACAGAACCATTTTGAATTCCGGGAAGTATGGAAGTTTCAGAGTTCTCGTAGTTGGAACTTCGAGAATATGTGGGAATTTCTGCCCAAAATCTCAAACATTGTTAAAAATGATGAATAGTGT
>JABUQX010080285.1:0-21698 GCA_015478945.1 Trachelipus rathkii
ACAGTATGCGCTGATTTCATTCAGACTGGGTGTTTTAACCGTTTCCGCATTTATGTTAACCTTTCAATTTTTTCGTGCCATATATATATATATATATATATATATATATACTCTTTCTCTCCTCCTGCCATATATATATATATATATATATATATATATATATATATATATATATATATATATATATATTGAAATTAAAATTCAAAATAATGAAAGGGATACCAAAAAGCGTACAATTTAAAAAATTATTTTCTTGTAATTTCTGATAATATCAACACACATGAACCGGGTTTCCTACAAACTTGTCGCCAGTGTACGGCGAGTCTAAAAGAAAGAGAAGTGGAATAAACTGATAGAATAATTTAATATTTTTAACTTCATACCTTTGTTCTTAATCGAGGAGGGGAATTTCCCAGGAAAATTTCCCCCCTAGGGATCGAACCACGGACCTTCACATCCAAAAGGCTGATTCGTTAACAAATACGCTATGCTTTTTGATTGCTGATGATCTCTCTATGTAAGATAAAATAAATATTTATTACGAATATTCAATGCCATTGCCTTGAAGAAATTCACAGGCTCAATTCCATAGTTTTAAAATTGAAATCATTAATCAAACTAAACCTAAACCTAACCTGACTTAGACCTAAAGTGGTGAAACGCCAATAATAAAATTTAGAGACAAACTGCCTTCTTCCGTTTAAGTCATATCGTCTTATAAGAAACATTTAATAAATTTTATTTAATTATATAACTGATTTTGAATTTTTTTAATAAGATTCTTTTTTTATGCATATTTAATTGTATTTCCATAAATATTTCTATATATTTTTGACAGTCTGTATGTCTGTTAACCCTATTCTCTCTCTCTCTCTCTCTCTCTCTCTCTCTCTCTCTCTCTCCTCTCTCTCTCTCTCTCTCTCTCTCTCTCTCGTGTCTTAGAGAGAGAGTTTCTCCCGATTGTTACCGAATCTCGGCGTAATCTCAAAGGGCTAAAAAGGTCCACAACTTCCCACAAAATCCCCGAAGACTCTGTCGGATCAAATGACAAAACGAAGATCTTCGCTAAATGAGTCTTTGTCCATTTTATATTTCTCTCTTTTTTATAAACTAATTTCGCATTCATTTATATTCTCTTCTATTCATATATGCGAGTATATATATATATATATACATATATATATATATATATATATATATACCTTATATATATATATATATATATATATATATATATATAAAATATATATATATATATACTATATATATATATATATATATATATATATATATATATATATATATATATATATATATATATATATATGACAATGTTATTTTTAAGACTCTGTCAGTTTTTTTTTTTTTTTTTTTTTTTTTAACATATTGCTAGTATATTACATTAATGAATTTAAGTGTTGACGGACATGATTCAAAATTTTTAAATATTTTAAATAATTATTCAAAAATCACATTTGTAACAATAAAATTTTAAAAAAATGGAATATCTCGAAAATTATAAAAATTAAAAAAAAATAAATTATATATTTAAAATCAGAGTATAAAAATTATTAAAAAAATGTAAAAAAAAAAAAAATTAAAAAAAAAATTTTCATAAATGAAATATCTCGAAAAGTACAACACTTACAGAAAGCTAATTACATATTTGGAATCAGCGTGTAAAGATTATTACAAAAAATGTAAAAAATTTTAAATTAGGGGCTCGAGCCGACTGAGGGGGGGGGGACAGAGGGAGACTGCACCCCGTAAGAGACGGAGGAACCACCTGACACCAAATACCAAAAGAGCGGGGGGGTTTCCACTATCCATTCCTTCCATTCCACCATTCCTTAACCGTCCATCCATTTAGTCCCTATTTAAGATCATATCCATCACCATTATTATTAAGATCCATATACATATATAAAAGCTCATCAAACAGCAAGTCACCACATACTTTAAGGTCCCTATATATATATATATATATATATATATATATATATATATATATATATATATATATATATATATATATATATATATATATATATATATATATATATATATATATATATATATATATATATTTATATATATATATATATATATATATATTTATCATCATCAGCACCACCATCATTGTCCCTCTCTTTCTTTCCCCAGACTACAGGGGGGGGGTGAGGGGATAGGTGCGTCACAGCACACCGGAAAAAAAACTAGTAGAAAGAATATGTCGCCATTCGAAAAGGCAGCCTCACCTTGCTATACCCTTAGAGTGAAAACTCTCGTTTGCAGTCTAGGGCTTCACAGGGACTGCGACGGACCCTCCTGCTGGCATCTCGTGAATGTAGGAGGGCTCATCCCATATGGTCCAGGTAGGCCACAACCATACCCTCTCACAAAACCTTATCACTCCTATTATGCACCTTTCTTCTCACTTTCTTTTAACAAACCTCCTCCAGGCATTCCTTTACTAACTCAATCCACTTTTTCTTCGGTCTCCCAGCCGATCGATTCCCAGCACACTCACCACTATATATATATATATATATATATATATATATATATATATATATATATATATATATATATATATATATATATATATATATGTATATATATGCTATATATATATATATATATATATATATATATATATATATCGAATAAAAATCTATTCGAATAAAGATGATGGGAAGGATGTGAGCTTTATAACTGTAAAATAATTTATTAGACATATTTGGTCACTTAAATTAATCCTAACCTAACCTAACTAGGCTATAATTTTTAAAGAGTTGGGCATTGTTGAAAGGCATAGTGAATTGTGAAACTAGAGAGAGAGAGAGAGAGAGTAACCATGTTAGAGTTCTTTTCTGAACTAAAATAAATTGACAAGTCAAGAGCGTACTAAGTTGTACTGGTGTCTATTAAACAGATTACATATGTTTACAACTTTTACCAGTTTTTATTAGAAATACAGAAAACTTTACTTTTAAAACTCTTGAAATATGTTGATGGCAATAGTCATGGGATCAAATTGTTCCTATAGCATAATTTAAAAATCTAATCACCATAATCTTATATAAAATCTTTTTAGTGGTTCAATTTCTATCAAAATATCTTATAATGATGATGAGTTAGTAGATTGAGGATCTTGTGTTACACTCAAAGGACTCGGTAAGTTACCATATTCTTAAGCTATCGCTCTTATCCACAGGCTTGATTGACTTCAAGATGATTTTTTTTTAATTAATTAGATGGTTCTTACTCGTCTAAAACAATACCTGATATTTTTTCATCTTTACCCAATTCTGATATATAATGACTTTTCTTTTTTTTTTGTCTTCAGTAATTGATTTATTTCCCTGGTAACTTTGCGTCAGTTCTTTATTCTCTACTACATGAAGTTAGGACGAAATACCAGTACAAGCATTTTCAAATTAAATTAAATGCTAACGAGATGAAAAATATTTCTTGGTAAATTTTCCTATTTTTGACTATTTTACCAAAGAATATTTGAAACAGTTTGACCATTTGTTAGTGATTTGTGTTACTGAGTTTATGAATAAAAAATTAACCACCTATACCCTCTCCGTTCCACTGTTTTGGTGATTCACCTGTTTTACATATTATTTGGAAACTGAAGTAAAGTTGATTGAATAATCTCTGCTGATTTTATTTATGATATTTTGGATTTTTTATCAAACAGAAAAGAAAATTTATGATGACGTTGTATGGTTATTTTGCATCTGGAAAACGTTTGATGACATTCAACCGCGTTCAGAAACTGTACATCATACTAGCATGTTCACTGACACCATTTTTCCACCACATTCAGTGATAGTGATATCACAATTCACAATTACGTTATAGAAACCATAACATCGAGGGTTTTTGCGCTCACTCTGGAACACCGTGTACAAGGCTCTCTCTCTCTCTCTCTCTCTCTCTCTCTCTCTCTCTCTCTCTCTCTCTCTCTCTCTCTCTCTCTCTCTCTCTCTCTCTCACAATTGGCTAATTATTATTACAACTAAAGTAGACGAATTCACTTAAGCGATTTAATTTGTTCATATTCTGAACCCAGAAACTACTGGGAGGAAATCTCAGTCTACGGAAAAATAAAATCTACTTCCAAAAATTAATCATATTACTCAATGAACGACTTTGAATTATAATTTGAAAACAAACCTTATGTAATCTGAAAAGTTATTTCCAAACCAAAGCTAAAAAAAAATAGTTTATTCGTTTGTAAATGAAATAAAACAAATAGCCTACTAATCTGATAGACTCGAGCAGAGATACTGTCGAGGCGTGAAGTGCCTCTCAACTCGTCATAATGAGCACCTTTGCTAATCGTGGATGATCCAATGGATGTGTTCTTGGGCAAATGCCAGTCGCGCCCTTCGATGTGTCGTGGCGTGCGGCAGGCCTCCGGGGCCGGTAATTATGTTCTGCAAGGCGTCGACGCACAGTATTGTACTTCCGACAGCTGTATTTGCAGATGTCGTGCCATTGTGTGGCGCTCTCGTAATGCACGCAGACGTATAAATCGGTCTTCCACTGGTGTCGTGGCCCTGGGCCTACCTTGTCCTCGCCGGCGATCATGTGTCAGGGTTTCCTGGTACCGTTGGACCACCCGTGCAATCGTTGTGTGCGCTACACCGAACCGTCGACCAAGTGCCCGGTACCCGTGTCCTTCGGCGTGGAGTGTTGTTATCTGCACGCACTGATCTCTTGACAGTTGACGCACTATCCTCTCCATGTTTATCGGAGTCGCTTCGTACGTGAATGATCCCTCGCTCGATTATACCCCCGACATAACCTACCCAACCTCTCCCAGGTCTAGTTACGTGGTTTATGTTTTCCTAAATTTATCGCTGTGATGGCCCCAATACTGCAGCGAATTCTCTACGGGGTGGTTGCATAGTTACACTGATGCTGTCGTCTGTGTTGATGTGGGGTTTCATAGGGTTAGGGGCCTTCCGTTCCTGAGAGTGATATTTACACTAGTGGTGCGTTATTTTTTGAGAATATATATATATATATATATATATATATATATATATATATATATATATATATATATATATATATATATATATATATATATATATATATATATATATATATATATATATATATATATATATATATATATATAGGGTTGACCGACATAAGATGTGCTGCTTTGTGGTGCGTGGTGCGCTCATTTTGGTGTGGTGCGGTGCAGTGCGATGCACAAAATTTCAGTGTCACGGCGCGATGCAATTTTTTAAAAGTGAGGTGGTGCAGTGCGGTGCACGTGTGGTGGGGTGCGGAGCCTGGCGCACATTAAAACAGAGGTGCGGTGCGACAAAAATGACTTCTAATTGTGGTGCAGTGCAGTGCAGTGCAGTGAGGCCGAGTGCCTTAAGGACAAAAATATATATATATATATATATATATATATATATATATATATATATATATATATATATATATATATATATATATATATATATATATATATATATATATATATATATATATATATATATATATATATATATATATATATATAAACCCAAAAATTATCGCACCAGGTGTGAAATAATTCGAGGAGGTTATAAATTTATTAGCAGATGGTCTTAAGACAATATTTTACGTTACATGCATGTGTACAAGATGTGACATTACATACATTTCACGTCAGTTACCGCGATGCAGATCCCGGTATAATAACATTACCCGAAGCTCCATGACTGAGAATCCAACGTACTTAATTGTGATTGGTTGTAGTAGTTTACCTTAATGTCCGACCGTCGCGGAGCAGCAGTTACATCGTATACGGTAGTGGAGACATAATGGAAAGGGCTACCCGTCATTTGTCACGTGATGAATGTGTGCAGATAGTAGCATTGGCAGCAGAGGGCCACAGCCATCGTGACCTCGGACGTAGGTTCAACGTTGCACACACAAGCATCGGAAGAGTCATACATTGGTATGAGGAGACCAACGAATACCGTAGACGACCGGGGCAAGGCAGACGACGCTCGACAACACGTCGTGAAGACCGATTTATACGGCTGCGTGCAGTGCGAGGGAGCGCTTCACAACAGCAAGAAGCCTCCAGAGACAGTTGGCGCAGGTACATGGAACACGTGTAAGTACTGATACGGTTCGCAGACGGCTTCGCGAACACGGGTATCGGCCACGAAGGCCTGCAAGAGGGCCACCTCTCATAAGAGGTCATCGTACAGCGAGGGTGGCACATGCAAATTTACATGTTCACTGGCAACTCAGCAGTGGGGCCGTGTCTTATTTTGAACAGGTCAGATTCAACCTCTATAGTTCCGATCCTGACATCCAAAGAGTGTATCAGCTGCCCAACGAACAATATGCAGCGTGTAACATCCAAGGGAGGTGCTATACGGTGGTGGGTTGGTTATGATCTGGGAGGGTATTTAGCTAACCGCCGGTACTGACCTCCACATACTTCGTGAAGGGCTCTTGACCGCCACACGATACATTACGAACATCCTTGAACCAAATGTCATTCCTTATGCTCCCTATGTCAATCAAGGTTTCATCCTTACCCATGATAATACTATACCTCACGCTGACAGCTGTGTACACCGAATACATACAGGGGTTCAAATCGACACATTCCGGTGGTCCACTTGCAATGGGTACCTCAACTTCATCGAGCATGTGTCGAACATGTTGGAACGAGGACTTTGACAGCTCATCCTACCCCCAATGACCCTGAATGACCTTCGACGGGACCTGGTCGACCTATGGGACAAAATCCCTCAGGATGACATACGGAACCTCATATCAAGCATGGGACGATGGTGTCAGGCCGTTATTACTTGAAGAGGTGGTCATACACGATACAGAGCTACCATCAGCATCCCTATGGACAACCCATCTACCTATGTCCATGCTTACGTTTTGCTCCATACACACCTATGTCCCTATGAACAGTTTTGTGAGTTTAGAGTACCCTTGTACACATATATGTGTATATTGTGTCTCTCGACATGTATGAACCATATTAAACAGATCGTGGTCTATCTCCTGTAATTTTCTCTTTCTCTTTTCCTCTCTCTCTCTCTCTCTCTCTCTCTCTCTCTCTCTCTCTCTCTCTCTCTCTCTGATCTCCTTTTCTCTGCTATGGAATAACTCTCTCTCTTTATTTTTTAATATATATATATATATATATATATATATATATATATATATATATATATATATATATATATATATATATATATATATATATATATATATATCTCTCTTTATATATATATATATATCTCTCCTAAGATTTAATTTTCCATAGGTGTGAATGCTGATGTTTTTTAATTTAAAATAAATATGCATTGGGAGATGCTAATATTTTCAAAAGTTAACTATTATATATTGAGCTTTAATGCTTCCTTTGAAATGCTTGACCATCCTCTCTCCTCTCCTCTCCTCTTTATAATAATAATATGTGTGTGTGTGTGTGTGTGTGTGTGTGTGTGTGTGTGTTATATATATATATATATATACTCTCTGCCTATATATATATATATAAATATATATATATATATATATATATATAGAAAAGGTTCTAGGAACCCTCCCACTACTATGTATATATATATATATATATATATATATATATATATATATATATGTACCGAGCGAGATGATGAGATCATTAATCAATTAAACCTAGAATTAGATCACTCATACCTCGGGTACAATAATTAATAAGATGGAAGGTGTATAGAAAAATAGTTGATGTTATTTTCTTTATTAACATTCTTTTTATATTGTTTGATCGCAGATCATAATAGATAATTTTTATTTTATATAATAAATAAGGAGTGGGCCACAGACCCTTTAAATATATTTTCGTGAATACTTAAATCCCCATATTATATACATTTTATTTTAGAACAGTTTGCAAGGTGGGGCAAATAATATAATGCCATGTTCATTACTAGATCTCGTTCACCATTCTTTCTAATTTTTATATCTTATTATTTCACTTGTGATCAATACTACGTATCAAATCTGACACTTACAAGAGATCTTCTTTATAAGAACATTAATAATAATCTAACACCTTTAATTTTATTACAAAAATAAGATATTTTGTGTGCCCGGGCGATGCCCGGGACACTTGTTGATGGCTTTGTTGTCTCAGCCTCACTAACTCGCGTCTTCCCTCCCTTTTGGCTTCAGATATCGCCGGGAGGAGAGAGACGTTCTATTGGCTGTTTCAATTTTAAATAACATACAAAAAGGAATAAACATAGTTATGTGTGTGATTTTATAAGATGTAAGAAAATTTTACCGTACACACTAATAATAGCTTTTGCCTCCTAAGAGTTCTAGCTTTATTAATTACAATAAAGATTATAATAGCATTGTTTTATCGTACGGTAGCCCGTACATATGGTGATTTCCGGTTGATCAAGAATACCCAGCCTTCAATTCTAAAAAAAATACATTTTTTTTTAAAAATTTTAAAGTCGGCAAAAATATTCCGTAGAATTTATTTCATTTTTACTGATAAACTCAATTTTTTTTTTTTTTTTTTTTTTTTTTTTTTTTTTTTTTTTTTTTAAACATCTTTCTGCCGTTAGAACTGCACCCTCTCGTGATGACGTCAGAGGACACAAGAGCTCATAGCTCCTCCCACTTAGGGTACCACGACAGTTATATTTCTCTCGTTTTTTCATATAGATTTTAAATGTGATTTCATATTAATTCGAAAAAATATATTAGTCAGACGGCAACATAAAATATTATAAAAATAATTTTGATCAGACATATCTTCCTAATAGCACATAAAATAAATTCTTATATTTTTTTATTTATAAAAATTTTAATTAATTTTGCTCAAGTTTCGAATTTCTTAAGCTAATTATCATACTTAATAAATAAAATACAATAATTTTTTTAAATATGGAGATCTCCACGCATGTAAATATACCCACAGACTCAAGGTCTTTAACAAATAGATATTTTAAAATATAAATTTTAATACCCTTAAATTTATTACAGTTTTCTTTCTTTAAAAAAAAGGAATATTTCTACGTTAATGTGACCATCCTTAGAGGCCCTTTCACGGAAGACCTTTTTTCGGTACCCGTATTACAAGCATTTCTTAAAGTTTTATTTACAACTTTACAAGTTCAACCTTCTTTCCCTACCCGACTTTTTTGGGGATAAGATTAAGAATGTTGGGGGATACCCAAATCCTTATTACACATTGTAAACACAAGTTTATTTAAATATACACAAGATTCTTCTAATTATTATATAACCAAAAGAAGTCTATCTGATTTTCCATCATTTTATAACATCAATATGTTTCCGTATTATAATATATTTTAATTACTTTTTAATAAAACCAAATAATTATAAGATTACATTTGCACTTACAAAAATACTTTCGATACGAAAATAACCCTATGTGAGAATGGAGAGCTTTGAAAGACAGGCAATTTTGAGCTTTAACTCTTAGAGGCGACTTTGACTTTTGTAGTTGTTCCAATTTGGAAGTTAAGCCTACTTCGATGAGTAACAGGCTATAACGTTTGGGACCGTGAGTCTTCAAATCAGGAATCTGACTCGTCTCTTCTTGAGTTTCACATTTTTAGAGAAAGCGTTTTCTTACTTGCTTTTGGAGGTCTCAATGGTGGGGAGTTTTTCCTCTACCCATCCCCCATATAATAGCAGGACGAAGCTTTCTGGTATCGGCCTTCGTGGAAGATCTTTTTTTTTTTTTTTTTTTTTTTTTTTTTTTGAAATGCGCGGCGATTTTCTGTTAATGAAATGATTTTTTTTTTTTTTTTTTTTTTTTGTTGGATATTTACTTATTTTTTTTTTTTTTTTAAAAAAAAAGGAAATTTTCTTCACGTTATCATTATCATTTATCATTATCAATATTGAACCTCAAGACTTACTTTTTTTTTTTTTTTTTTTTTTTTTTTTTTTAATTTTAGGAATAAAATTTCACTTGAGTAATTAATATTGTCCACTTTCATTAACTATCACCGCGTTTATTATTATTATTATAATTATCTGGCCCTTTTTATCAAAAGGTTGTAATGACTGATGTCGTTCTGGGGTTTACCAAACCTATGTACAAAGACTGATCTCTATAATGATTAATTGGCCCTATTCAAGAGATCATTAATAAGATGGAAGGTGTATAGAAAAATAGTTGATGTTATTTTCTTTATTAACATTCTTTTTATATTGTTATTTTTCACAGTTCATAATAGATAATTTTTATTTTATATAATAAATAAGGAGTGGGCCACAGACCCTTTAAATATATTTTCGTGAATACTTAAATCCCCATATTATATACATTTTATTTTAGAACAGTTTGCAAGGTGGGGCAAATAATATAATGCCATGTTCATTACTAGATCTCGTTCACCGTTCTTTCTAATTTTTATATCTTATTATTTCACTTGTGATCAATACTACGTATCAAATCTGACACTTACAAGAGATCTTCTTTATAAGAACATTAATAATAATCTAACACCTTTAATTTTATTACAAAAATAAGATATTTTGTGTGCCCGGGCGATGCCCGGGACACTTGTTGATGGCTTTGTTGTCTCAGCCTCACTAACTCGCGTCTTCCCTCCCTTTTGGCTTCAGATATCGCCGGGAGGAGAGAGACGTTCTATTGGCTGTTTCAATTTTAAATAACATACAAAAAGGAATAAACATAGTTATGTGTGTGATTTTATAAGATGTAAGAAAATTTTACCGTACACACTAATAATAGCTTTTGCCTCCCAAGAGTTCTAGCTTTATTAAAATAAAAAAAATTATAATATTATTTTTTTATTAAAATTAATATATTTTATATATATATATATATATATATATATATATATATATATATATATATATATATATATATATATATATATATATATATATATATATATATATATATATATATCAAAATATGGATGCGGGATTTGACAGTATATATATATATATATATATATCATATAATATATATATATATATATATGCTCATATATATATATATAGGGGTTGAACGGGTTGCAGGATCACGCTTTCTGCTTTTAATGGTGCGTGGTGCGATCATTTTGGTGTGGTGCGGTGCAGTGCAATACAAAATTTCAATGTCATGGTGCGATGCAATTGTAAAACAGTAAGGTAAAGTGCGGTGCGGTGCGCGCGATGTGGTGGGATGGTGCCTGGCGCACATGAAAGCAAGGTGCGGAGCGCCAAAGTGACTTCTGGTGTGGTGCGGTGAGGTGCGGTGCGGTGCGGTGCGGTGCGGTGCAGTGCAGTGCGGTGCTCAGCCAACCATAATATATATATATATATATATATATACATATCTATAGAAACATATATATATATAGTATATATATATATATATATATATACCACTATACAAGCCCGGAAAATTATCGCACCAGGTGTGAAATAATTCGAGGAGGTTATAAATTTATTGCAGATGGTCTTAAGACAATATTTTACGTTACATGCATGTGTACAGATGTGACGTATACATTCACGTCTAAGTTGCCGCGATGCGGAGTCGGTATAATAACAAGAGGCAGATATCCATGATTGAAAATCCAACTAACTGGATTAGGATTGGTTAATAGTGGTTTACCTTATTGTCCCGATCGTCGCGGAGCATAGTTACATGGTATATGGTAGTGGAGACATAATGGAAAAGGGCCACCCGTCATTTGTCTCGTGACGAAAGTGTGCAGATAGGAACATTGGCAGCAGAGGGCCACAACCATCGTGATCTCGGTCGTAGGTCAATGTTGCACACACACAAGCATCGGAAGAGTCATACATTGGTACGAGGAGACCAACGAATACCGTAAATGACCGGGGCAAGGCAGACTGACGCTCGACAGCACGTCGTGAAGACCGCTTTATGCGACTACGCGCAGTGAGGAGCGCTTCACAACTGTGCCAAGAAGTCTCAGAGACAGTTGGCGCAGGTACATGGAACACGTGTAAGTACTGATACGGTTCGCAGACGGCTTCGCGAACACGGGTATCGGCCACGAAAGCCTGCAAGAGGGCTACTTCTCATAAGAGGTCATCGTACAGCGAGGGTGGCACATGCAAATTTACATGTTCACTGGCAACTCCAGCAGTGGGGCCGTGTCTTATTTACGAACGAGTCCAGATTCAACCCTTATAATTTCGATCGACCTCCAAGAGTGTATCGGCTGCCCAACGAACGATATTTAACTTGTAACATCCAAGGGGAGGTGCTATACGGTGGTGGGTTGGTTATGATCTGGGAGGGTATTTAGCTAACCGCCGGTACTGACCTCCCACATACTTCAGTGAAGGCTCCTGACCGTCTCACATTATATTACGAACATCCTTGAACCATGTGTCATACCTTATGCTCCGCAGCTCCATACACCGGTCCGGAGTTCATCGTTATAGATGATAATGCCCCACCACACGCGACCAGGTGTATACACGAATACCTACAGGAGGTTCAAATCGACACATTCCGGTGGTCCACTTACAATCGAGCATGTGTCGAACATGTTGGAACGAGGACTTTGACAGCTCATCCTACCCCCAATGACCCTGAATGACCTTCGGCGGGACCTGGTCGACCTATGGGACAAAATCCTCAGGATGACATACGGAACCTCATATCAAGCATGGGACGATGGTGTCAGGCCGTTATTACTTGAAGAGGTGGTCATACACGATACTGAGGTACCATCAACACATCCTATGGACAACCCATCTACCTATAGGTCCATGCCCGTTTTGCTCCATACACCTATGTCCCTATGAACAGTTTTTGTGAAGTTCCGATACCCTTTGTGCATGTCCATCTTCCTTTCCGGTCCATTCCTCTCTCTCTCCTCCTTATATATATATATATATATATATATATATATATATATATATATATATATATATATATTATATATATAAATTTTAATATAAAATAAATGAATAAAGCTTACATGTCAAAGAAGAAGACTGCCTCCTCTGGATGTGAAACACCTGCTGTTACGAACGAGGATCAGCATATAAGATACAGATATATTCTACGTCAAATATTTAAATAAGTTAACACTTATAATAAGAAATTATATCTTTTCTTTTCCCATTTTAAAAATTGAATTTTTTAATTAATATAAAAATAAAATATTTAAAAAAATTTTATAAAGAAAAAAAAATATTCCATAAAAAAAAAAAAAAAAAAAAAAAATCTCTAGCCATCAAAATATTTCTGCAATAATAAATATTTTGAAATAATTTCAAACGTTTATACATACAAACCATCAGGATCTGTTGGGTTGGTTTTTTCGTCGTGTGGTCAATTTTTTGGTTTAGTGATGTGGTCACTTATGAGAATGGAGGAAGAAATTTTCGGTTTATAAATAAACAATGTTTTAAAAATCGTTAGAATATACATGTTAAATGCACCTATAATAAATCATGAAACAATATAAATTGTGGTTTCTCAAATATGTGAGCCTTGAAAAGTTTTTGTAAATTCTATTTATGGCAAATTTTATTAGAGCCATTGTCCTCTTTCATCTGTGATATATATTATATATATATATATATATATATATTACTATATTATATATATAATTATATATATATATATATATATATATATTATATAATATAATATAGTATATTATATATATATATATATTTATATATATATATATATTATATATATAGTTATATTATTGCACAGAGTTTTACTTTAGGACAGGGGTGTAATTAGAGAACTACAAATCCTACACTAAAACAAATTATATTTTTTGTAAAGTCAGTGGACAATTTTAGACAAGAATTTATTTTTTTAGGGGGCTTCTGCCGACGATGGGACAGAGCGTCGTCCGCCGGTAAGGTCGAGAGACCCCGACTCCTTTCAGCTTTGCGGTTTACCCGGGGGGTATTCGTTTATTTAAAAAAAAAAATTAACATATTTTCTACCTTATTTCTATGCGCAAACGAGAGCATGATAAAAAGCAATTTCTGGCAATTTCTGAAAATGCTAATCTATTTGGCATCTTTTTCTTTATATCTTCAATTCCACTTGGACAATCTGTACAACGATGCCTCCTACTCCTTCGTCTCTTAGGTGTCCCATATCTCTCACCTGTCATTCATTACACATGATTTTGTGATAAGATCCTGAGCTCTACAAACGTTGGGAGGCTAGTGGCCGGGATGGCATTCCACTTCGTTGTTTGAGGAAGTGTGCTTCTGAGCTGGTGACTGTCTTTGTTCAACTCTACTTTTTATGCCTCAATACTAGTACTTTTCCTCAGTGTTGAAAGCGCTCATATGTTTTCTAATATCCGATCGCCGAAAAGGATAGTCGTTCTTGATCTTTTAAAAACTATCGTTCTAAATATCTCTCACTTGTATTCTTGTCTAAAATCTTTGAAACTCTCCTTAACTCTCATTTCCTGGACCATCTATAATTTCATTCCCTTCTTTCAGATCATGAGTATGGCTTTCGAAGCTCGAGTACAACTAATGACATAGCTTTCATATTCTCATTGATTTATGACCTTCTGACCTTAGGGACTATGGATAGCCTTGCGTGGTGGCGCTTAACATATCGAAAAACCTTTGACCGAGTATGGCACGAGTCACTGCTTACTAAGCTCCCTTCTTTGAGTTTCTCCTTTTCTTTGCTTATTCTTGTCAAAGTTTTTTCTGTGATCGTTCCATATTGGCACTCATTGATGAAGCGACCTCTTCTTCCTTTCCTGCTAACTGAGGTGTTCTCCAAGGTTCTGTTCCATCTCTAGCTTTATTCTTACTTTTCATCAATGCTGTCAGCTGCATTTCTAACTGTTCATTCTTATGCCGATGACTGAATTCTCCATTCTTGCATTCATTTCACATTTGCTCCTCCTTTTTCATCTTGAGTTGCCTGTCGACTATAGCTTTCAGATTCTGGTTTTGTCGACTGGATAGGATTTCTCGGTGAGGTTCAACGCAATCTTGTGAAATTCGATTCTTTAAAAGCTCAGCTTCATCACATCTCCCTCTAGGAAACACCTCCCAACTTCCCTATCTCTTTTGACTACACTAACGTCTCACCTGTGAACAAAATAAACATTCTTGTTCTGAACATAAACAATATATAGTCTTGGAAAATTCATATCGCATCGGTTGTTAAGGTGACCTCAAAGATAATGGGGATTCTATTCAGGTTAAGGGAATTGTTTAATTCTGCTCAGTTACTCCAGTTATAAAAGAGTCTTATCCGCCCTTGTATGGAATACTGCTCTCACATTTGAGGGGCTCCGGCTCCATCCTTCTTTTTGATAAACTGTCCCTTTCTCTCAAACTCCCTTGATCCTCTTTCTTTGAGGCGTGACATTGGCGTACTTTTTCTCTTCTATAGGTATTAAACGGCAGGTGCTTGACGGAGTTAACGCCTCATATTCCTCCTCCATTGCGTCGCCCTAGTAGCACAAGGAGTGTTTTACTTTCGCATGAATTTTGTGTGAATATTGGTAACTCATGACTTGCTCGTTGTGGTACCTCTTTCTTTACAGCCACCTCTGCTATGTGGAACTTCCTGCATCATCTGTTTTTCTGCTGCATTCAATCTTCCTGTCCTTACAGTTCACATTTGCGATCACTTGAGGGACTTGCTAATATTAGGCTTGGGCTTGGGTGAGTTTTTCTTTATTTTATTTTCTGCTCTCTTCCTCTATATATATATATATATATATATATATATATATATATATAATATATATATATATATATATATATAATATAAGTATAATTTAAATAATAATATTAATTTAATTAAATTAAATAGTTATTATTGGCAAGACAATATATTTATATTTTTATAAAATCCATATATATATATTATTTTTATATATATTATATATATATATATATATTTATATAGTATCTTTGAACCTATGTTTCACCAGTTCTTTCTCTCTATAAAAATCACCACCTTCCGCTCTATTGGGTAAAATCTGACCCACAACCTTATACTCTTAATTGTATATGCATTTCTTTCCAACAGCTCGCATCCTGCCTATGGTTTTTTTTTTCTGGCACTTTGATTAGGGCTGATTGGTGGGGGCCTTTGCGGTTGCATTCTAACGCTAATCTAATATTGGAATGAAACTTGTTTTAATTCTGATGACAATTTCGGCTTCTGTCACTAAAGTGGGAGCTGTAATCGTTGACCGGAATGAGCAGGTTTCATTCCTTCTTCGACTAAATCTTTCTTCCTGCATAATCCATGGTTGATCGTGCTTGTTCTCTTGCCATTCAGGCTAGACAGCGCGTTCAGGAGTGGAAAAATTCTCGTTCTCCTATCTATCTTCTAGCTAATTTTCATTCAGCTAAGAATCGTTGCAAGGATACTTTTCGACGAGCAAAGCGGGCTTTTCATCAAAACGAAAGTGCGCTAAACCTCCTTGGTTCTCCTACTTGACAAATGTTTCTGGCCTCTTGCCAAAAAATCTCTAACAACTTCTGTAAATCTGGCCTTTCGCTCCTCTTATTCGAGTTCTAATAGTTCTGGTTGCTAACTCTCCAACTCTGAAAAGGCCAATCACTTCGGCCCTCCTATTTTCTCTCTAAACTCGACCTGGACGATTTCTGGGCATTCTCCTCCTCCTCCTCCTCCTGCTCCTCCTCCTCCTCCTCCTCATCCTCCTCCTCATTCCTGCCCTACTCCTCCTCCTTTTCTTTTCATGAGTTTTATGTCTTTGCTGGATTAACATTTGAGTCGGGTACAATGGGCTTCCTGGAGATCTATGAAATGTTAAGGTAAAGGCGGATGCCCGGATGGCGGTTTGCCTCCGCAGTTTTGAGGGATTGTGCCTTACGTGGCTGACCCCGCGCCCTGCGTTCCAAGCTATATATTCTCTATGTGCTCAATACTAGCACTATTCTTCAGTGATTGGAAGCACGCCACATGTCCAATCCTATTCCCGAAAAAAGGAAGCCGCTCTGATCCGTCTAACTATCGCCCTAGAGCTCTCACTTGTATTCTATCTAAGAATCTTTGAAGACTATTCTGGACTATTCATTTCTTAGACCATCTGGAAATCTCTTCTCTTTTTTCCGAATCTCAGTATGGACCTTTCGGCGTCAAGGTCTAACCTGGCGATTTATACTTTCCTATGTTACCTGATTTATGGATTTTCAGGCTCTAGGAACTACGGGGAGACTTGCGTGGTGGCGCTTGACATATCCAAAGCATTTGACGCGGGTATGGCAACGCGTCACTGCTACATATAAGCTCCCTCCTTTTTGGGTTTCCTCCTTCATATTGCTTACTTATGTCTAGCTTTTCTTTCAAGTCGCTCATATCGGCTGTGGTTGATGGAGCGGCTTCTTCTTCTTTTTCTGTCAAATAGTGGTGTTTTCTCAGGGTCTGATTATCTCTGCAACTTAAATTCCGCTGCCTTTTCATTAATGATCTTCTCACTCTATCCACTCATATACCTATCACACTCAGTAGTATACGGGGGGGAAACTAGCAGCCAGACTGACAATCCGGCCTGTTTTTACCCCAAAAGTGGGCCTGTTTTTAGCCCCACCACTGCTCTTTTTTATCCATCCAAGGATTTTTGACCTTGACCTTTTTTTGGCCTTTGACCTTTTGCTACTTTTTTTAAACGTTTTGTCCATAATTCAGCGTCTAAGAACCCCAACTCCGGAGGATTTTGGGTGATTTTTCCCATTGTCAGCCCTGCACGTCGAAGCAAAGACTTGAAATTATTTTGGAAGGTTTTGGAAATTCCAGTCATGTCGGCAGCTGACTTGGAAATTTTTCGATCGATTCATTAGATTTTGACGTCTTGATACGTCAAAGTTAGGGTTTTTTAAAGGTCGGTGGAGACGAATATCTAAGGTCGGGAAGAACCGACTTCCGAGGTTTTCTGAGCCTAGAGCTCTAAAAGATTTTAGCCCCAAAGTGGGGCTTTAGCCCCTCAAAGGGGGCTTTGGTTCCTAGAAGGGTTTAAATAATGCGTAGAAGGCTGAAATTTGGAGACTGGGTAGAGGAGCCAGAGTCTGTGAAGACGGAGTCGGAGTCGGATTCGGCTTCGGAGTCCAGAGACCCCGGAGGGGGGTCCCCAGTTTAAAAAAAGAAGAAATGGCATGGAATTACAAAAATACTAAGAAGAAGTAAAGGAATAAGAAGAAGGAAGATGAAGATGCGGGAGGAGGAATGTGGAAGAAAAAGAATGAAGGAACGGAGGAGTTAAGAGAAGGATTCAGAAGTCGGTAACTGGCACCGTGTTGGAGCCGGTGCGGTGTCCTAGTTTAGTAAAACATTCGTTTAAAAATAATGACAATATGAATTACTGTTTTAATAACTGATTCTGTTCTAATTCATGTACATACCGTCAATATGCATTGCATCATGCAAAGATAACCCATCTTTCTAAAACGTTGAAGGCAGACATTTAAATATTTTCAAATTCATTTCTTTTATAACGTTAACTAATATATATTTTTTTTTCCTAAATTGAAACATACATATATTATGGTTTTACTATTTTTTTTATAGATATTTTTTATTTTACATTTATACTTTGTGTTTATTTCTTTAGATATTTTATATTTTGATTGATTTTAATTTTTATTTAAATTTAATTTTCTAAAACTTTATTTTTTATTTTTTCATTTTTTATTTTTTTTATTTTTTCATAAATTTTTTTTATTTTTTATTTAAATTATACCCTTTTCTTTATCTTTAATTATTTTTTTTTGAAAAGTTTTTTATTTTGAATTTATAGTGTGTGTAGATTTAATTTTTTTATAATATGATATTCTTTTATTTTTTTGTATGTTTTTATTTTGCATCATTATATTCTTTGTTTATTTTTTTATTTATTTATTTTATATTTTTTTTTTTATTTATTTTATTTCTTTTAAAAACTTTTTTGTTTTGTTAAATTTTTTTTTATACTTTTAATCTTTAAAACATAAAAAATTAACGTTTCTCATACAATAACCCTAAACCATGTAAATCAGTAAATCAAAACCACCCACCCCACCTTCCACCATTCTGTCCAGTTCTAAATCTATACACTACTAATCTTATTGATTCAATTCAGCATCTCGAAAATCTATTTTGGATAAGGTCATAACATAAAATCAAAGTTCTTTGATACACTGATCAACGAATATAATGCTAACGTAATAAAGTTTTTTTTCACATAAATAAAGCAAACATAGCATCATCTTAATTAAAAATATAATGTACAACGACATTCCTAAAGCATCTTAAACAGTTAAAATGGTTAAACGTTAACAGAGTTCACTCTTAACCAACAGTACAGTAATAAACACAAACATCCAAAAAGCCTAACCTATTTCACACTTTATCTACAATAACTTCATTAACATATCAATGTTAAATTCACAGTTAACATGGTAATATTTACAAAGATTTATCAAATGATCCTAACTCAAACATTTTATAACAAATAGAGTGAAAATGACACAACACACACACGCACACACACAGCAACACACAACACACACACACACACACACACACCCACAGCACACACACACACACTTTCAGAAAGTGTCAACACTAAAACATGAAAAAATGATTTTTATGTAAAATTAATAAAATAACTTTATTATTTACATTTTATTATACAGAAATATTTGTACATGGAAAAAACATTAAACATTTATAATATATAACTTAAGATTAAATATTTATAATAATAATTAATGGAAAAATAATGTACCCTTATAACCATATGATGCAGTGCGCATGAATTTTTAATAAAGGAAATTCGCTTGTAAATCGATGTGTGCTGGAACCATTTTAAAGTACCATCAACAATAACTAACTAACTCCATATTTCGCCAGGCTGAAAAGTTATATTAGGCACACTGTAACACAACCCTCCTCTGTTTACTTCCGTGTAAATTAGCATGAGGATTCTGTGACTCCGTCTAATTCAGTGCAGCTTTTATTATGAAGGTAGGTCATCGTCTCGTACATCATCTTTATCAACATTATCGAATTGTATTTCATTCATTGCCTTCACTGTAACATCATGGTTTTTGATATATCATTGTACAATGACTCATCGTGACCTATACTATTTTTCAGAGCAACGATCATACGTTAACTTTAAAAAAATATTTTTCAAAATTAATAGTATCCTTTGTATCTTTATTGATTGAAGACTTTTTGGCTTTTACAATATATTTTTATATTTCCATCTGAAGTTCTTATTCTAACAGCATAAGAATTTAGGTCTCAGTACATACACAAAGGAGTGGCGGTATGCCTCAGATACGCGTAAATCTGCTATTTCATCTGTTTGTTCTCATCTAAAAAGTTTCCTGTTTCAATAACTTCATCGTTTTCTCCAGCGACAAAAATACAAAGAGTCTGTAATCGCAGTACAATGCCCTTTGTTTGACCTTGTTAAGGAGCTCGTATAATTTTATACGTGCATATGCAGTCGTAAACGATGCGATAGGAATATTTGTAGCAGTTGACGTGCGTTCGGCTAGTGCATTTTTGACAACTGTTACAACATATTTACAGCCTATTGGAATAACGCTAATGACTTCTTTGTCACATTGATTGATTAGTTTCCATACTTGTTTATCACTAGTACATACTCTATCTTCCCTTGTTGGCGTATTTTGTGCAAATTTTCCCCAAAGAGAATTGAGACATAATTTTGGCAATTGAACCCGATCCCAGGGTTTTTCTTGAAATATTTGTTAATATCAGTTCGATCACCTTCCTTTTCTTCTGAAAAAGGATCTGGACAACACTCTTTAAGATTTTCCTCGAAATCAGGATCGGACTCGTGAATATTATTTGGTGGTCCCGGATGGCCTCTGTTTTTTATTTTTAAGAAGTGGTATCACATATCCTTCAAATAAACACTCCTTCTCTTTTTAACCGACCAAGACTATCAAAATATTTTAATTATTTTCGTACCCATCTCTATTGCCAATAGAATTTCAGGTGTTGTGTATAACCCTTTCAATAGCACGTTCATTCTTATCATGATTGCATTTCGCACAATTTTCTTCAACACATTTTACACAGAGTGGAAATATTAATTTATTTTTTGGCTCGTTAGCGAGCACGATTAATCGTTGAGTTCTTGACCAGAATTAATCTCATGCGAATCTACAATGCACATCGGTATCATTGAAATACCATTCTACAAATAACCTAATGTCGGGTAGATTTTCTACCCATAATTTGAAAGGCGGGCCACAAGGTATTTCTTCGTTTTCTGAACAGTAAGGGTAAAAGAGATGTATTATCTAAAAGGAAGATCTCTGTCCTTTAGTTGGAGGTAAGTAAATATGTACGAATGGTTTTCAGTGGGCGACCACCGAACAATGAATTATTTATTATGAGTCTGTTGTTAACCAACAGGGTCAATATGTAAGAGACGTTGGAAAATATAATCGGCTAATCGCTTATGTTTTTCATCTGTATGATGTCTAGGATCTTGAATGAATTGGGTCTTTTGTACCTTCCATTCACATTTCGCCGAACACGAGCGGATTTACTTATTCTTACATTAAACCCGGCATCTTTTATACCTATCTTCTTGTTTCATTGGTGAGATTTGTAGCTGGTCCCAACAGCCGAGACCGTGATGCAGCATCCCTTTTCCTTATTGCAG